>JABUQX010028543.1:10000-60000 GCA_015478945.1 Trachelipus rathkii | reverse complement strand
GCTGCTGCTGTGCTGCTGCCTACCAAAAAATCCGTGGTATATTCAGATCAAGTCCCAGTTGCTCGGCGATTTCATTAACTTCTTTTAACACTTCATCGATGATTTTTTCTTCACCTTTCCGATGGCTCCTAACCATTTCCACAATATGTTGAATGTGCTGCGAGGTTTTGACGATATCAAAGGTCTTAGATTGGAGGCATTTACAACTGGCTCTAACATCGCAGAGTATTTCGCGATCAATATCATAGCCATGATGAATGACGACTTACATGCAGCTGAATGCAACTGAAGAGCGCTTTTTCTTGTGGCGGTATTTCCTTCATTGGAAAGGATTTCTAATGATTGCATCATTCGTACAAAGTGCTCCTTAAACACTCAGATGCACTTGTGTTGTTCAGACCATCTGGTCTGGCATAGGCTTGAGATGTTTGGCATTAATTTTTTTCTCAAGACCGACTCGCGAAAAAACGTAATAATGTCCTTTATATTTCCCACAGTATTGCGGATTTCTGGTATTGTGTCCAAATCATTTACTACTAAATTTTGTTTGTGTGAAGAGCAATGAAAGAACAATGCTTTTATACTTTTCCTCAATATTGCTTACGCCTCCTTCTTTGTCAGACTTCGTAGAACAGCCATGGAAACCCAAGCCCACGCATTTCTCGGGATCCAGTTCTTCGGTCGTGACAAAATCGTCGATGGCCAATGGTTTTTGCGTCAAGCGCTTTCAGTTCTACAAAGACAATAAATTCCTCTTTGACTTCATCGGACTCTTTGTCGAAATAGCGCAACACTATGGAAATTGTTCCTTTCCAGAAATATATCAGCGTTTTCATCTGCTAGTAAGCTATACGTGCCGCACTTCCTTTACCTTAGTAACGATACTTTCCCTTTATAGTTTACCACATAGAGAGAGGCTGATTTTTATTCTGAATCTGAACTAATTGGTATGTGGCATTTTTCTTCCCCCTTTTCAAAATGGCTTTTCAATGACTGATCTCCGGCATCTATTCGTAAGCGGCACAAATTTTGCAACAGTCCCTCATCATGATGCTTGCCCCGAGAGCGGTAAATCGCGCGTACAAGAAAATGTCACACGTGAAATTATTGAGGATAATATTTTTATTTTTCTATGATTTTCTTTGAATGCTGGTAAATATGGATCACACGTCCTGTAGGAACAATCTTGCAGCTTCAACAGCAGTTTAAACGACTCTGTGTTTGTATTTCCCTTACACAGCATGAACATCTTTATATTTAGTGAAAGGTCTTATTATTAAAGAGCCTAGGACCCCTCTGACCGAACTTTAATTTGGTGGAAATAAAATACAAAACGTGCAAAATGCTCCCTTTAGGCGCCTGGAATATGTCAGCCAAGGTGAATATGTCTCCAACCATTCATAATTGTTCCTCTTTAAGTGGGTAGCATCTTCCAAAAAATTATAGGTCTTAGGTGGAATCCAACACTCTTTCAGTAACTGTTTCTTTTTCTCAGTCGAGATCATAGATGAATGTCCAACGTATCTACCAATGTCATTTTCGTGACTGTCATCTACTGAAACGCTAGCTCCGAAATCTGGACCCATATCTTGACTCGTCGAGGTGCTGAGCCTGGGTGTGGGTTCTTCATCATGCGAAATATGCGAAGTAGGAGGGATTGCCTCTTGTGTAGTCTTAGTTGAATTATTGGTATGTTCTTCGTTTTCACCGCTACCATTTTCAATTTTATCCGAGTTCTTCCTTTTCAAATTTACTGCAAACAATATATATATATATATATATATATATATATATATACTATATATATATATATATATATATATATATATATATATATATATATATATATATATATATATATATATATATATATATATATATATATATATATATATATATATATTCTCTGCCACATATGGTCATAGGCTAATAATTTTACTAGCATTCAAAGATGTTAACAGAAAAAATTAAAAGTATAGCAAACTATGTTGAAAACCACTAATTTCTGTGTTGTAATGAAAAATAGTTTTTTAAAATGAAACTAACCTCATATGGACAAGTAAGATCATGTGTTACAAAATTCCTACTTTTAAGAAGTAAATACACAAAATTTTTATTATATTTAAAGTAAAATGTACGTACCAAGGAATCTCCTAATATCCATGATCTGATGAAATTGAACTATAACTTTTTACACTGAGGCGGTGTTGAATTATAGAGTGGCGTCACGGAGTGATAATTTCAATGCTACTTTGAAAAACACTTAAAAAAGAATTGAGAATTTGACTGAACATAAAATCTAGAATTTATATATACATATCAACATTAAAAAAACATAGATAGAATAACAACACAGTTCTTATCTACAAATTAAAAGAACATATAAAATGAGTGAGAAGACCTCGTATCGGCAAGAGAAATGTGAGAAAATGACGATTGCAAATAGCCTTCGCCATATACTCGTATATATATATATATATATATATATATATATATATATATATATATATATATATATATATATATATATATATATATATATATATATATATATATATATATATATATATATATATATATATATATATATAATCAAAAAAAAATACTTAACGCCCCCGCGAAAAAAAAAATGCAACTAATACTCTGTAATTAAACACTTCCAGCAATATTACCATCACTAACACTCCCACTGTTGTCAATAACATTAAAATTAACACAAATTAATAACACTATCATTTTTATCATCAAAATTATTATTATCACTATTTACTCAGATAGTGTCTCTTCTTCGTCAAAAAACATCCGTCCAAATCTTGACTTTAACTACGTTACTCAAATTTTTGTCAAGATATCACTAGTTTTTCTTCCTCTGTGGTGGGGTCTTCTTTGTCCCCTAATAAAGGTTTCATGTATGTATTAATTAAACCGTTTTAGTTAGAATTTTATTTATATTAGAATTATATGAAAGAGGATATTAATTATTTCATCATTTTCAAATCTTTTGAAATTGGACAATCCTGTCGAGTGTATTTTTTCTTTGCTTTATGATAAGCTTTATTTATGACATAATCAGAGTAGAACAATGATCTAAATAAATTTTTAAATAAGTTTTTTTAAATAAGTTTTTATATTGAAGCTCATCAGCAAGTGAAATAGGGCTGCTTAGTTTCGTGGCTCTTAAATACTGGGGATTAATAATACCTATTTTTGTGTGATTAAGATTGAGGATGTTGGTTTTCGATATATATTTAAAACGGGACAAGAGTTACTATATTAATATCTATTAGTATGTCCAAGAAAGGGCAATTTATTGTTCACAGCCCACTATAAAGTAAACTTTGTTGAATGATACCTAGTGTTAATTTTATTAAGTACATTATGGGGAATCAATATCAGTCAGAAGGATAACAAAATTGTTATCAACGTAGCGCCACCATTTTATGTTTTGGAAAATATATTTATTTTTCTTCGAAAACTTGAATAAATATATTACTTAAAATAAGAAAGAAGTAATCCCATACTTAAGACATATTTTTGTTTACAAAAATTATTATTAAAATAAAAATAGGAATGTCCTTGCATAGCTTATTAAGGTTTTTAATGTTAACCAAAAAAATTTAAAAATTAATCTCTCTAACACTAATTCATTGCTCTAATCAAAATTTCCTTTAATAATTTACTAATAAAATTTCCTTTATTAATTTTTTCAATGAACTCTTCGAAATTTTTTATGTGAGATTTAGAAATATTAAAAATTAAATATTTGAAGTCATTACTCAACTAGGAAGATAAACTATAAGTTACGATAGATATATTTGAAATAATGGGGTTTTAATAACATACTTTGTATATGTATTTTTGATTAACAGTAAAATTGCTACGAATTTGGTAAAAATGCATTGAAATTTTTAATTAAATCAATATGTCCTTTCAAAATGTCTTTCAAATAGTTTTGAGAATTTATTAAAGGATTAGAATTAAATTTTGATAAATTGATACATCTGACAAGAACTCATTTTACATGTTAATATAATCAGTTTTATCAAGGAATACTATTTTTTTGCCTTATCAGGTTTAGAAATGGCAATATTGTCATTATTTTAAGGTTATATGAGCTTTCATTAAGCAAAATATAATTATTATTATTATTTCTCCAAACATGAATAAAAAAATTCCTCAATAATTCAAAATCTAAAATTTTTATTCCAGGAATTTTTCAAACCTTTGAAAATTTTTCATAAAATCCAACATCAAAAGGATATTCCAAAACCTAAAATAACCTTTTAATGAAATTTTCTCATGTAGTTTGATTTATTTATATTTAGCCCAGTAACTATTTTTTTTTATCATATTTCTTTTTTCTTTATTTAGATTACTTATTAATTTATCTAACAGATTGGATAATTATCCTTAAAATGATTTAAATACTTAGCTATAGTTATAACCGTTCTACGTCTGATTACGTTTATAAAACTTAAAAAAACATTGCATATTTACATAGCCTTAAAGCAAGCTAAATCCAGTAATCTAGATTAAATTGTCAATACATGCATGCCTCCATACCCTCTAACCCTTCTGTGATCTATTTTGATCTATGATTTTATTGATCTTATTTATCTACCCATTCTATTAATTCAAGTCAATATTTTGTTGATTAAATGTACACAATAAGTTCATCATTTTGTTTTTGGTTTCTTCCTTTAGTTTGATATCTTCTTATTTGTGAATTTATTTATTTTGTTTAATTTGTTTTGAAAAGACCATTTTTGTACGATTAAATTTATTTTTTTTGTTTATAACTTAAGAAAAAAATTATCTCGGTCACATACCTTAAAGCAGTAAATCAGTAAATGTGTAAATCAAACTGCCCTCCAGCCACCCTCCTACCCCTTCTGTGATCTATTGATCTGATCTATTTGATCTATTGATTCTATTGATCTATTGATTCAAATCAATATTTTGTTTTTATTACTTGAAAATGAAGAAAGTAAACCTTTCATTCGTTTTGTTTTCTAGCAAAACATTATCTTTATACAATTTCACTTTTTGATTTTGGTGTTTCATTTTCTTTAATATTTTGTTCATGACTAAAAAAATTTCTTCTTTTTATATAGTTATAACTTTTAAAAATATTTGCTATTTGCTATTTGCTTAGTAGAAGGTAAATCAGTAAAATCAGTAAATTCAAACTGCCCCTCCATACCTCATACCCTTCTGCTGATCTATTGATCTATTGAATAACTATGATCTTATTGATCTATTGATCTCTTCAAGTCATATTTTGTTTATAATCATTAACACAAATAAACTTTTATTTATTTTTTTTTGTTTCACTGAACATAATTTGCCTTATTATAAAAATAAATTATATTTTTGTTTAATATGTTTTGAAGTATTTTCTTTTTCCTAAAAAATTTATTCTTTTTATGTTTATAATCTTTAAAAAAATTTTGCATATTTAATACCTTTAAAGCAGTAAATCAGTCTCAATCAGTAAATCAAGTAAATCAATTACTGTTTCATGCCACCCTCTTCTACTCCTTCTGTTGATCTATTGAAATATCTATTGACTATTGATTCTATTTGATCTATGATTCAAGTTCATATTTTGTATGACATACACAAAAACTTTTATTTATTTTTTTGTTTTTGTTCTTTAAACATTATGTTTTTTTACTATATTTAAAAATTTATTATTTTGTTTAATTTTGTTTTAAATATTTGTTTTTTACTAAAAATTTATTTCTTTTTATGTTATATATACTTAAAAAAATTTAGTATATTTACTTACTTAATTCTGAATATGGTTCAGTAATTCAGTAAATCATAAAACTTGCCTCCATAGCCCTTCATACCCTTTCTTTTGATCTATTGATCTATTTGATCTATTGATTCAAGTCATATTTTGTATAACTTAACACAAAAATTCTTATTTATTTTTGGTTTTGTTTCTTTAAATAACATTATGTTTTTACTAATAAAAATTTATTTTATTTTGTTTTAAATTTTCTTTAAATATTTTGTTTTTACTAAAAAATTTATTCTTTTTATGCTTATAACTTAAAAAAATTTGCATATTTACATACCTTAAGCAGTGAAATCAGTTTAAAATCAGTAAATCTTAGCACCCTCTCCAGCACCCTCTTGCCTGTCTGTAATCTATTGATCTATTGTATATATATTTGATCTATTGATCTATTTGATTCAAGTCATAATTTTTGTTATTAACATAACACAAAAACTTTTATTTATTTTTGTTTTTGTTTTTCTCTTTAAGCTTTTATTTTCTTTACTAAAAAATTTATTCTTTTATGTTTGATAACTTTAAAAAATAAAATTTTGCATATTTTTTTACATACCTTAAAGCATGTTAAATCAGTAAAATCAGTTAATCATAACTTGCCCTCATCACCACTTTCCTTACCCTTCTTTGTGATCTCTATTGATCTATTATTGATCTTATTTGATCTATTGATCTATATGATTTTAAGTTCACATCATTTTTTTACGAGAGATGGATCAGTTTTCGATATACTGATTAAAAGGCACTCAAGAGATAGCTGTGTTGTTTATCTCTGTATCTTATGGGAGTCAATTGTTGACTTATCTGAATCTGGCATACGAGTATGAATATTATGAGACTATACCCGTCATAAGGCTGAGCTTACAATGTATTACTAATTCGTTATCAGTTATGATAATTAGAATCATATATTGATGTATAATTTTTATGTCTTTAAGTCCTGTCATAGTATCATCTTAGTAGGGAAATTCATGATTCTTAACGATTAAATAATTTTAAAACTGTGTTTTAACAGCACTACTGCTTAAAAGACTCTAGTTATTTTTTAAATCTAATAAATTTATTTTAAAATTTCGATTTATTTAAAACATAAAATACGCATCGCCTTTGCACCTTTCCGATATACCGCATTGAGCACAAACCTATATGTCTATTTCTTGATCTATTGATCTTAATTATGTAATATCATATTGTAGGTCTATTGATCATTTGATATCCAACGATGATCATAGTGTTTAGTACGAGTGATAACACAAAGTAATCAATAGACAATGAAAAAACAGAGAACGCGCAATGCGTTGGCACTATAGGTGCTAGTGGGTAGAGTTTGTTTGTGTTAGTGTATGATTGTTGTTAGCTGATGATCGGGTTGCTTTATCTAAAACATATGAGATATCATACAAGTTTCAAGTGGTGTGAAAATGACTAAGTATATAGCATGTCGCACTTTTGGCGAAGTAGCTATAATCTGGTCTTTAGATAACTTAATCATTGATGTTACTCTCTAATTCGTCTTACACTGCTACTTGTATAAGATCAATTAAATGTGATACGCAGTTAATAAATAGTTAATTATGAGCAAAATCGTCATATAATTCTCTATTATACTACAATATAATATTACTCTAAGCCAACTATGTGTCAGAGTGTTTGAATAAAGAACTATATCATGGTTAACAATTCGTTTATAACTTATAGTTATAGTGTGGTAACTAGAAATATGTGTATAATAGCTATAGTAGTACAATAGTTCAGCAGAGATTGGCAATATTCACATATCTAATACATAATATCGTATTTTATCTTGAGTATCAAAAAGAATACTCGGTGAATTTTATTATAGCAAGATTTATTTATATAGATAATATCATTGTATATAAAATTTATTTATTTATAGTGTTTGTGTTTGGATCATTATATTTATAGTTATTCCATAGATATTGGTCTCAGTATATTGAATATATCATTCATATGGTTAACGTGTAGATTTATTTTGTAATGTATATGTAGCAAGTTTTTAGTGATTAATATTATATTATATTTTTATGTATATTTATAATATTATAATAGTAGATGTTATATATAAATTATCGCTAAAAATCACTCTCTTGTATTTATTCGGTATACGGTGTGCTTCAGATGGGTTGATATTTGGGTTGATGTATTAGTAATAGAAGTATATAAATTTCTGTTATTAGTTGTATCGTGCCTGATTTTGAACGCCTTCCTACACAACCCTCACCACTTCTCTCACAAATCTTCCTGTTTTAGTGAGTAGAATAAAGACAACTTTCCTCCAAGTGTGTTTGTACCTTTGCTCTTTACTCAGAACGTATTGCAGTATTCGCATTGTCTTTCTCCTTGTGGACAATATTAAACATCCTTGGCCCTTAACATAAACAACAAAATGTGCTCTTGGAAACGCCTTATCACTCACACCTCTCGAGTACACCAAAGAAAGCTAGTGTGCTCAGTGGAAGAGAGCGATATAATCTCGTCGTCACTAATCGCTTACGTAGATTCTTTGGACGCTTCTCTCCTGTGTTAGACTGCGCACTATAGCTCATATCTCTCTATATATATTTTCCATCTTCTCAGTTACTCCCAGCTTATTACCTCTACACGGGGCTCTCATTTCCCGCCTTTGTTGACGGCAGTAATTGCTACTCATTATCTGGGGGGCTAGTACTGTCGCTGTTATCACGTGTGGTATATTTACTAATCATTATCGTCTCGGAACACGAGGCTCCCTCCGTCGGTCTTCAGCAGTCAGTTATGTGCCGATCATATGAATCGGAGATGATCATATACTACAAAGTATAAATTATATTACTCTGTAGTTTCGTAACTTTCAGATTCACGTGTGCACTTCCGCTATAATAATATAATATGTCGAGAGCTGATGAACAGAGGAATGTCTCTCTCAGCTCCAGTCTTTATTGATCTTCATAATGATTATAATATCTGGTTACATCGACGCTAAGTCAGGGTGCTGTCGCAGGGGATATACTTGTCACTCGCTACTATCACTCGTCTGTAAGGAAGCTCAGACATCTGGTGGTGTCGTTGGTGCTATCTCGAGGGCGGTGCCCTCTGTACTGCTGATAGTGCTGCGCTATATAGATTTTTGTGTGGGTTATTTGGATATGATCTTGCTAATCAGGCAGACTAGTTTGCTCCGCGCGTATTGATGATCCCTCTCGTTGCTACCCACTCATGCGATATGTGAACTCCTGCATACTCTATTGCTGCTTATCTACTAGCAATCCGCTCTTGCTACAGTTACTAGGTAGTGTCGCTGCTCATGGCGAATCTTATAATCCGCTCCCGCTTCACTTTCAAAAGTGTATATGCGAGATATACAACTGGTGTCTAGCCGATCCTGTGAAATCAGGGCGATTATGAAATATCGTATCGGCTGTCTCTGATTCTTGGGTGTGTATGTATGCTGATGATTAATGATTATCTGTCAACTTATACAGCTGAGAGTATGTCACTGCTTTATGTGTCATGATAAATAATATCAGTAACGATGATGCTGATACACTTATGCATAGATAATATGGAAGCTCATAAGAGTGACGGAACAGCTGATACTATGCCACGTTTTATCACACTAATTATCTTTATTGTGAAGTGAAGTCGTGTGTTGGGGGGATAGTTCGTGGCTACTCATATCTATTCGGAAGGCGATGTAGATTAAGATATGGAGTGTCATTAGTAATAAGTGATCGTACATCGTTCGTTGTTGATTATCTGTGCGTGGGTGTGTATTTCGATAGGTAGTCTATTTCATTTCATCTTGAATAGGTGTTAGTGTGTTGAGTTGTCCACTGCCGCGTTGTTGGAATTACTAAAGTGTAAAATATGTTATAAGCGTGATTATGTGGAAATGTTAAGTGATTCATAGTGAATGTTGTGTATAAGTGTATCCATAGATAGAATGTGTGTATGAGTGACAGTGTGTAATAAGTTTATAGGGGTACAGTGTCTCTAGGCTCGTGGATCCTGCCTTAGTGTGTGATTATCTCTTACATGACAGGTGACAAAACTGGCTTACTTACTATATAATATACATAGTATATATATCAGCATAAAATGTGTGTGCTTGTGTGTTTGTGTGTGTGCATCGAATAATAGTATTTGAAATATTGTGGTGCCTTGTGTTTATATAAGGTGATCTAGTGGTATACTTATTAGCGAGTGATCGTATTATAGTAACTTGATAATAGTCTATATACAGCTTGAGTGCTTAGGGTGACAGATTTATATATGACGCTAAATAAGTATTATTGTAATTAGTGACTAATAGGTATGTGAGGTTATATGCATGTGGAGTATCCGTAATAAGCGGTACCTTCAGTGTTTACTTTATACGATTGTAATGAATATTGTATATAGTATGTGTTAATATAAATGTAGTGCTTTGTAGAATAAATCAGGATATCTCTTATATAAGCTTCATTGCGTAGCGTCTATATGAATGTTAATATGCATATGCTATGGTAGTAATATGCTATCTAGATATTAGTGAGTGTGATTGAGCATGATGTAATTGGTATGTAAGTTTAAGTTACCTTAGAAAGTGCGATAATAGGGTATTTTGAAGTTAAACAGTTAACACTATAAATATGATAAAGTGATCTTTAAACATAAAAAAATTATAAATAAGTCATGAATAAGTGTATAATTAAGCAAATAAAAGTCAAAAATATAAAAATAATTACTATAAATAAAAATTAATATAAATATAATAGTATAATAAATGAATATATAAATAATTCAATAATATATTAATACATATATTCAGATGTATATAGTAAATAAAAAAGGTAGTATTAGAGACGTAATATTCAAATCAATCAATAATATTAAATAGACTATGTAAAATAGACGAAACTTAAAATAAATACTTTAAATGTTTAAGATAGTAAGCTCATATATCGCTTTTTGGGGGCAGGCCAGGCAGATAAGTTTATTAATAATGGGCAACAGTGTTAATAGTAAAGAGCTTGTAATTGTATGATAGAGAAGTGTATAAAGCTCAGTGTCACATATATATGTCATGGTAATAAATTTATAAGAGCAGGGTTATAATCCTTGCAGATTAAAAACAAATAAGCGTGTCTAATTCCTTAGTGTGTTTAAGTGAATAATACCGGTATTGTAATGTCCATAGATTTACTCGCCTTATTCTTAGTGTGTTGTATAGTTTTAATAGGATCTGTTATAGAGTGTATGGATGGAGCATGTCGTGTATGCACATGTGAGTGTATATGTATAAATTTAGTTGGAGAGAGCTATGTCATATGACAGAAACCTGGCGTGAGAATTGTTTCTGTATGCAATATGGTTAAAGATAATAATAGAAAATTTATAAGATATAGAATATTTGTTATAGACTGAGAATAGGCTATATATTCTAAATTTCGGATGAACAAGATTGCATATTTTTAAGTAATTATTACATATAAAAAATAGAATATTAAAGAAGATAATATAAAGATTATAATGTATAATACGTCAATGATCATGTGTGATCTGTATTAGTAATATCTATGTAATTAAGAAATGATTATAAAGCTATAAGATATATATAATGCTCAGTAAAGTTTAAAGCATCTAAGTTAAAATGCAGAATATAGGTGTAAAAGCAGTGCTTAAAATGCTCAATGATAAAGTTAAAAGCTAAGTAAAGGTATAATCAAAGTGATAGTTAAAGTAAGTACTATTAAAAGGATATGAAGATGTATAAAGCTCTCATATATTATTAAGTTAAAGCTGATAAGTAGTGGTTTCTGAATATGCAGTAAAATAAAATACTAATATAGTAGTATAATATAGCTAATAGTAAAAGTCATAGCAGTTGAATGTTTGCATATAAGCAGTGATATAAGTAAGTAACACTAGTAGATAAAAATAGATAGGACTATAAACGTGATAGCATAAATAATTCACCTTAGGTTTATAATACATATCGTATATGTATATTTTACTGACTTACTGCTTATATATAAGGGTATAGTAATTAGTTTAAATAAATTATATTTAATAATGTGTAATTTGTAATATAAGTAAAACATTGTGACAGTGAGTTAAAGCAGTTAAACATTAGTGTGAGCAGTCAATAGGGGTCCCCTATGGGAGAATCACCCACTCTGTAAAGCAGAAATAGTTAAAAGCAGTATAAAAATAATACATTGAGTTTAAAGCAGTAAATAAGCTCAGAAGTTAATAAAGGCTCAAGTAAAGTACTAAGTGTAATAACAAAGGTGTCATATACATTAACTAATAATCCCTATAGCGGTATATGGTCATAATATTAATACAACCTCTATTGATGTTTACTGCCTTTACTGCATTTTAGTATGTAAAGGTATTAAATGTATGATTGTATTTATATATAAAAATAAATATTACGTACATAAATAATGTTAATGATATTAATAATAAATGATATATATACTAAGAACTCTGGAATTTTTATTTTACTTCTTACATACAATTTTTAAAAATTTATAAATTAATAAATAAGTATTATAATGATTAAAAAGATTTATAAGTAAATATATGTTATATAAATAATATATTATGTTAAATATAAATATGGTCTGTAATGAGTTATCATGAGTTACAGTTTTAGGCTCGTAAAAATGTTTTTAATAAATAATATGTTATATCTAAGTTATGAAATAATATAAATAGATGACTACATAGTTATATTTGTAAAACGGAATAATATTATCTCATATATATGAATGTTACTCATTCGTAATATCATATATATTAAGGTTTCGTTCACGCGTGAGGGATTTGCGTTTACTCTGAGTAGCGCACGCGGCTAGGCTGATATATATTCTACGCGGTGAATAATGAGGTTATTATGAATAACCTAGCGGCATCGGTGTGTTGTGCCTATCGACTATCACACGGAAAACGATTTGCGAGCATCACTCACTATTAGTCTATTTACAAATACTAGTGTATAACTTACTATTATAGATTATATATTCTTGTCATGCCTTATAAGTGTATAGAAATATAATATACTATAAGCTTCGTGTAGAGTAGAGATAAGCATTGAGTCTAAGCATGTTATATTGTATATATAACACCATTCGATTTCCTCATACCTTATTACCTTATAATAGTGGTAGACACCTATTTTAGGTGGCATTCGGGTTCATAGGGTTATAGAGGCTAGTAGAAAAAGGCTTATAGTAATTATACTAAGTGTAATGGAACAATTCCATTGGACGAATGGCACTATGATAGTCAGATCTTCGCTACCTTGTGCCACTAATGTATGTGCACTTCACTTGCACTGTCAGTTGGCACCACTTGGCACGGTCAATTGGCACTCATTGCAGCTGCACTTGGCACTCACTCCTGGTGAACATTTTATACCATTAGGTGTCACCAAGACTTGCTAAATAAGAAAAAGAGTTAAAAAGGATATATAAAATAGAATAGAATAATAGAAGTATAATAGAATAAACTACTAATGCTGAAAGTAGTTCAAAGTACTAAAATACTTATAAAAGTCAATACGATTGAAATTAGGCTTATTTCTTCTACTTATCGAGTGTGTTTTTTATTTGGCAGAAGATCCTTATACACTAATATATTTAGGGGCATTCACGGTGTAGCGTGGTGTTCAAAATTGACCATGATTGTGTATATATATTTAAGACTGGTTTTCTATATGTCAAAAGTGGGCGGGCAAATATTAAAATGTAAAGTTTTATACTCGCAATTAGGGCGCTCTAAGACATACAATAAAAGGGCTTATGTTAAGTCACACTATATAATAGGTATTAATAGATAGAACTATTAATACTAGTCATGATCTCTTACGTCGCGTCAATTTGTACCACACGTGTATATTATGCAATAGGGTATATAAAGCCTGAAAATTATAATGGTATCTCAATATCAACATAATAAGGTATAAAGACATCAAAAATAGAGGCTAAGCTCACTAAAGGAGATATAAATTTATCACGTGGGACGTCATATAATTTGTACCCATGGTAATACCTCAAAAGGTGTCTTGTATCCGATAAATTTCCGTGGGCCATAAAATAATATGACCTCATATGGTGAAAGACTCATAAAGGTTAAGCTCTAAAAAAATTAACCGTTAGGCTCATAAAATTGTACCTACTATTGGTATCTGCTTAAGTGTGGTATCATACATAAGTGATTAATAAAAGACATAATTCAAAATAAAAATAGTGACGTAAGCCTACAAGATATTAAACAGTAATTTCAAAAAATATATTACAGTAAGGGCACAAAAATTGAGCCTAACGTCGAAAAATTAGGGGGCGTAAGATAGGGGGTAATAATTATAGTAATATATTTAGTGCATGGACCGGGTAATGACTGCTAACGTGTGTGTGTGGGGTGGGAGCTCTGGCGTCCATTGACGGGCAACCCTGTCAGTGTCGAAGGGTTGTAAATAGAGGATATTCTAGGGTTGCTCCAAAAAGAAATTTTGGTTCATCTCTAAAGAATTAGAGATTGCTCAAAAAATTAGGAGTTCTCTAAAAAATGGTAAGTGGTTCTACGCGCAAAAAATTAGGGTTCTAAAAGATGCGAATTACGGGTTCTCTACTATAAAGTAATTAGGGTATGCGAAATACATCGAGATACCTCTGGCCCTAACAATGCAGTGAACTAGACGGGGCGATATTACTCGTGTTAAATAGATTGAATATAAATAGGGACACTCTCTAATAATAAAATAAAGCCCTAAAAAAGGTCTACAAGGGGGCATAAGTAGTAAAAAATTTGGGCTCAATAAAAATATAGGTCAAGTGATATTTCACCTCAAATATTAGACGATTTCTAAGGTACATAAAAAGTGATAAATGTATCAAAGGTGTCACTGGTTATAATAATGAATTTCCCTTCAGGTAAAACAATCCTGTCTAGGTTCTAGAAAGGTCAAAAAAGGTCTAGTCTCATAGGTCATATTTGTTCTAGCGGAATTAGGCTCTACTCATACTTTACTTGCGGTAGAGTTTGCTAAATCCCTACAGAGAAGGTCAGTTTAATATTCATTTATGATGATGAATATATATAAGAGTTTATGCACACTCTATTATAACTATCGTATAAAATAGACCCTTGTATATTATTGCAAAATATATATTTATATATCATCTCATAAAAATATTAAAGAACGAGATAATATAAGGAAGGCTGGCTTACTATATTAGGTAAGGTTTTCAAAAGAAACACAGCCAATTTATATCATTAGAAACTTAGAATCCCAACTTTTTATTCTCTCATCGATATCATTTATATAGATTAAGAAAAGAAGTTTACACAGAACCTGGGTAGGAATTTTTTCAGGAAATATTATTTGTAGGTGAAATAGGTATTGTTAACCGCTTTAAGCCTGGTGTAAAATATATAGTAAAGATTTTTAGTTTATATAGATATATTAGCATTTTATATATGCATCTAGGTTTCATATAATAGTATGATTTAGACATCGTGGTATTATATAGTATTAATTTATTTTATTAAAATAATTAGTAATATACTTAATGAACTTTAAAAAGTTAACATTATTTGGGTATTAGGCGTAGAGGTAGAGATTAAGTACTGGCTTGAAAAGTAAGTGTGATATTAATTGGTATAACGGTATTTTGTTAAAGCACAGTGTTTATTAGGTACTATTGATTATCTAGTTTGTTAAAGCGCGGAAATATATTTTTATATTTAATTATTAATTATATATATTATTATTATTTATATTATTATTATTATAATTAATTATTATGTAATTTTATATATTTATAGTGCACAAAATTATATCATTATTTTTGTATAGGTTTATTGGTTATCATTACTCTGCACTATTATTACCCTTATTTTATACCTATTATTATTAATTATATATTTAATTGTTTATTTATTATTAATTTAAATTTATGATAAAATACCTTTTTCAGTGGATTTTTCTTTCAAAGTTTTCATTCTTTATTTTCTAATTCAATACCACTAGAGTCAATGAGGTGGTTGGGGAGCTGTATGGTTACGGGGTTAGGGGTTCCTTTTGTATACACATATCTGGCGCACGCGTTAACTACATAAGTGAAACACTGGCGCCACCAGATGAGATTGTTTATGTAATGTTTGGTTATTGTTGTTGTTGTTGTACTAAACGAAAATATATAGGCATGCACTTTATTATGACAGATAGAGTGTTTCAGGTTAGGGGTTACTTTGTTTTGCACGTGTTGTGTCGAGTGTCGTTTGGACTATACATATAGCCTTTTGCAGGGTACCTTTCTCGTATGCCTTTTTTGATGTCCAATTTTTACCTTTTTGGACCTTTCTGAGCTCTGGTTGAAGGAAATTATTACGCAATCTGTACATTACTTATTTAGGAGAGCTTTTGTTTTTTGAGGCGTCAATTTACAATTCGTATTTTGTGGCGTCAGCACATTGTAGTTTAAGATTAAGGGCCACCTTGCTGCGTTCAATTTGCTGTGTTTGGCCCAAATGTTGTATGATGAACACTACCTTCGTCTTTTAGGGGAAGTCGATTTTTTCCGAGAACCCGCAAGATTTCTTTCTGAGAACCTAATTTTATTGAGAACACCCTCGATTTCTTGAGAACCACTATGTTTTTTGGGTAGGAAACTCATTTCCTACAGTAGTTGGAGTCTTAATCTACTCTATATATTTTGGCAACCCTCCACACTAGCTGTCGGAGGCAATCGCCGGATTATCTTCTTTGCACCACTTTGATTTCTTTTCGGGCTACCATTCCCTCAGAGTTCTTAATAATAGACGGCTTAATTCATTTGCTGTTTGATTAAGCAGGAAATCATCCATACCCTGCATCCTTTTTAGCACCCTTGCCAGCATGGATTTACGAGGAGAAAGGGAATGACGCTCAAAGCGGTTTTGGCCAGTCAGCATAACACCGTTCGACTAGGCCGAGTGATTAAACACCAATATCTAACTGGAAAGAGACAACAAATGCGGAGTTTCTAATAGGAAACTCGACGTTGTGTTCTCGTCGTGTGACGATATTAAACCCTTTATGCCCTATTTAGTCGCGCCCACCTTACATTTTTTTTTTCGAGGACCAAACGGTCGCTTCAGAGCTAATTTTTTTTTGCCCTACGCGTGTGAAACTTTTTTGGGACGGTACACCTTATAGCGGGGCTTATGGGTCCCTCTTATTGATTTGTCCTTTACCACTCTAGTGTTTTTACAAGAACTATTTTCTGAAAGCATTAAAACTATCTTCCATGATATCCCTGATGTAAAAGGGATCTATTATATTTGGGAGCACACCGAATTCAGCCACTACATTCTGCTTATTGCCCCTCAGACCTCAGTGGCCCAGCTTTGACGCCGTCACATATTCGTTCTTAAAACTCTGTTACGGCAATGGTGACATTGGATCCTATATACCACTCATAGCACCTAAACTTGAACACTTTGCGTAGTCACGTGGACGCAGAGGTTGGCGTACAATCGCACCATCAACTCACTCACTACACACACACCACACACGAAACATGTGGTTCCGGAATAATACAAGAATACAGGGGACTGCGTTATAACTATCAGCTTGGATGAGCTCATTATCATCACACACATTCTCTCCTCTCGTATCGCGAGACATCAGAAGTGCTGTTCTACCACGAATTACTCTTTATTAATCAAAATCACACTTGGGTTAGCCACCGACCAAATTAATGGATACATTACTATTTACGCATTAGAGTGTAGCTCAGCTGAATAATTTACACTTATAGATTCATATCACGTTCCTACTACGCGGCACCCCACTTATTCCATCCCATTATTGACGAGATACATTGGTCAATTTTTTCTGCTCCCGACGGTAATATATTCTTTTGTTCACGCAGAAGGCACCCATTTAGGTGAATTGTAGACCACTCTCTTTTTTAGGATGTCTAACCCTTGTTATCCTTCAGAACCCCTTTGAATCCGATATTTATGTTAGCCTCTTTTGACTTGGCCATAATTAGATTGTACCATGTGGATCAAATATATTTTTTGGGATAACCAAAATAGCTTAAACCTTTGATGGACTTGTGATTGATTCGCTATTCATACTAACAAAATTGTTTAGGTTAGCTGTGGTAGAGAGTCTGAGTTCGTGAGGAGTTCGGAAGTCGTGGGAGTCGTGCAATTTTCCGAGTCGAAACTCTGGGCAGCGTGGATGTCTCGTTAGTCGAGTCCGGTAGAGAAGATTCATTGGTGTAAAAAGAGGAAGATATCGTAGTACTCGGAAGTCTAGTTCGTAAGCTATTTCACTCACGTGTAAGTGGGAAGTCGAGTCGAGTCGGAGTCGAAAAATTTAATTTAACAACTATATACTTATTGATTATTACTATTATATTTTATATTATATATTATTAATATCCTACACACAATATCTATTGAGAGAGAGAGAGTCAGTCATTTTGCTAAGAATTTTTTAGTTGCTTATTAATATTTATTTTGTGCACATTAAATTTGACATGTCCCTTTATAATAAATAATCTTCTCGAATACTGGAGTATTACAGGTGTAAGAGAGAGTATGTTGTTACAGTTAATATTTCCACTGGACGTTCCTAGTTTTTAGGCTTTAGGAGAGATAAATACTTTACTTTGTTTGTCTTCTTTACGCGCGTTGGTATTGCTTCTAAATATTACAAATTTAATTTTCTTGTTAAATTATTACTATGTTAATATAAAATTAACATCTGTCATGTTGGGATATGATTTTGGCGCGATTAAGATTAACGTTGCGTAACTTTGAGACTTGGTGTAAGGTTAGATTTCTGAGTAATGCATATTTGTCTGGTTAAGTTGACTCGATGGTACTGAGAATTGTGGTGTTATATATTAAAGATTTAAGGTAATTTCAATAGTTGGATAATGACAGTTCTTTCTGGATTAAGTAAATTTTATAAGTTGTTAGAGGTTTCTTGGAGGGTGCGGGTCTTTAGATATTTAATAAAATTAGTTCGCTTCTAAGTTAATCTCTAAGTACGTTCCAACATGAGCCGTATAATTATGTTCGTATGTATGGATTATAAATTAAGATAAAATTTAATTCACTTTATATTCTAAGGTTAGATTTTGGTCCATTTATGGTTGGCTTTTATTAACTCGTGGAGGAATATATCGAAAGTTTCAATAGGGAGTTTATTTTGTCCTTGGGCACTAGTTTATGAGATTTTCTTGTGACTTGTTATGATTAGTCCTTTTACTATTTGTGCAAGAAGGTGTTAACCAAGGTTATATTTATGATAGTTATTATTCAGGTTTTGTTAAATCATTTAAAAACCTTAATGATGGTTTATCAAGGTTAAAATATGGGTACACAACGGTTTTAAAATTGGTTGAACTTGGGACATTGATTAAAAAAGGATTGCTTCTGGATATCGACTCAATGGGAACTTGGATGACAGGATTTGTGGATGATAACACCAGCATTTGAAGAGTTTTCGATAAGTTTAGTGGTCTATGACTTTATTTATATTATTCTTGGTGGTAGGGTATGAGTGCTGTTAATTAGTTTTTTGTAGTAGCTGATGATAATAGTCTAAAAATATCTAATACGAAGGGCACTCTTAGATTGCTCTCTTGTTTAAGACCGTATGTTCGTTGTGGCACAATTATAAATAGCATTTCGAGATAGTTTCAGTTGGATAGAGATAGAAATAGTTTTATACTTTTTGAATTAATATGTGTTTAAACTTGAACATTTTGGAGCTGTTACGAAGAATTAGGTTTATGGGTAAAAGTTTTGGCTTAACAAACATATTCGTCGATAAGATGCATTTTACAAAACGATGAATATTTGTTGGTATATTGATTCACATTTATAGTATTATAAATTTTACTTAATGCGCCAAAGTGGCCACATACGAATATATATGTTCTTACCTCATTGCAAAAATCAGCTACTACCACTTTTTTTTCTGGAGAAGGCATCGCGAAATTCGTGGACTAAACTGAGAAGGAAGTTCTGAGTGAAGTAATGTTTCCAGAACCTAGGCTGGAAAGCTAAAGATGCAAGGTTGAAAAGTAGGATTCAGAAGATTTCCTACCACGGACTTGATATTAACCCTGTGTAGGGAATATAGACACATCTGATGATTGTAGATAATGACCGTCAGAAATTATATATATCAATAGATCAATAGTCAATAGATTCAAAATACAGAATTTCTTGAAATATGAATCAATAGAGAATGCATTACATGAATCCTGATAAAGAGAGAGAATCAAGGATGAGTGAACGCTAGAGGCTTAGCTATATTGTGGAGTGGTGTTTTTTGAATATGACCTAGTATGTACTACATGAATTCTATAACGGGTTACCTGTTGAAACTCATTAAGAATCATTATTTCCTACCTATAATAAAATATTGAACTCTTGAGAACTCGCTAGAATGAGTCTAATATGAATCAAATAGATGTCAATTACTATTGGTTCAACTTAGAACAAAATATAAATATCACGGAGGGTGATGGGGAGTGGCGGAGACGATTATTAGATTCCTACTTTGAATGTTTAACTGATAATTACTGCATTAAGGTGGGGAGTATAAAAGCTGTGAATTTTGTAAGTTGTTTTTATCACAAGCAAAAAGATATATATTAGAAAATTTATGTTTTTTTACTCTCTACTCTATAATTTTGATGTATACATATTTATATGATCTAATTGTCTAGTTTCTTAGAATTGGTTATGTCTCCAGAGAAACGTATTATCTCTCTCCACTGAAACTCGGTACAGCCACGTCCCCACATATACAGTACATATTATTTTAGTAGATAGTAGACGATTTTACTTTCTATACTATAAGTTATTTTAATTAGCAACAAATGAGTTAGTTTATGAGACTCTCGTACGCGACACCCAAGACATATTCACCGGAGACCAGCTACAAAAGGGCGCTCGCGACTCGTTGTGACCTTTTCTACCTCCTTGTGAGATAGAGTTAGAACTCTCTGCTTCGTCGGGCATTCTGTGTGTCGCTTCTACTCTTTGTTACTGTCCTTCGCCTAAAACTATTCTTCTTGCTTCTCGTTTAATTTATCCTTCGATTCTCATGTTGTGTGCAACTTGTCGTATAATTTTTATCAGCAATAGACATTCCTTCAATAGGAAGCGAGTCCAAGACAACGCACTCTCTAACATCAACTATGAGGCCAGGAGTCTTATAATACTTTCACTAGTTTTGAGATCGTTAATTTCACGGGTTCGAGAACCATATATAGGACAGTACCATGTATGTGGAGATTGTTTGTTTATACACTAATGTTTCAATTATTTGATTATCACCTAGGAAAGAGTTATTAAGATATGGGGTCGGACACTGAAATATAGTGTTTGTTTCATATGTACATCTCGGTACAGGGCCTAATGTTCGTGTGTAACCGAGGTCGGCGTCCAGCACCGGTACCGAGAGTAGCACGAATACTCTCATACGGCTATAGTCCAGAATACGTAGATGCAATTCTTTCTATTCGTATATATTAACTTCTGATATTTTCCTATGTAAATCTCTCTAAATTATGAGCACGAATCCAAATTATACGTATAATAACACTTCGATTTTTTTAGGGTGAGGTGGTCCACCTTACGTAGAGACCCAACAGGGTTTAATAACGTTAAACCTCGTAATAAACACAACGAGGTTTTACCATCATCTAATTTACTAAACACTCACTACCAAATTTTAAGACTGAATATGATAACATCTAACCCCTGTAAAATATATATATATTTTGGGGAGCCAAGACTGTTAACGGTATGATGGAGCTAAAAATTAATTTCTGATCTATAATATAATAATAATAATAATATTAATATAATAATATTATTAATAATAAATTTATATATATATTAAATAATATAATAATAATATAATAATAATAATTTATAAATTATATAAATAAAAGTAATATAATAATAATTACATTAATATATATATAATAGATAATAATAAATTAATAATTAATAACAATTATAATAATATAATAATAATAAATTAATAATATAATTAAATTAAATATTAATAATAATAATAATAATAATATCCACTAATAATAAATAATTAAAATCTATGATTATCAATAATTTTATAATATATATATGTATCTCAAATGAGATAATCTGATATTGGAGTTTTATATATAATTAATTACTACATGTATATAAACAGATAATTTCTACACATATAATGACATCTTACAGAGTGTAATTGAGTACTGAGTATATTCATGCGAGTGGCTCGGATGTCGGATGCATGGTGCACCGTGAGGTGTGCGGTGTATGACTGGTGCGAGTGTTATTATGGCGATTGTCGAGAGGTCAAGTGGCGGGAGTATTATACGAGGTATCTAGAGATAATGATATTAACTGTTAAGTTTTTATTATATTGGTGTATTTTTTGTTTTTTTATATAATATTTATATATAATATTTAAATTTATTTAATTTAATTTAATTTAAATTTATATTTTATTTAATTTGAGACCACTATTATTAAAATGCACCGTATAAATTTGATTAAGAACCGAGAGCAGTTCGTTTTATCGAGAGTGAGAGAGGAGATAGACGCTCTTATCGAATCTTCAGAAATAACACTGTGTTGTGTATCATATATCATGCTGATGAATGAAAGCGTCGAGACCGGCCCCTTACTCCTCTTACACGGTGTTTTCTGTAACGCTGTAGCAAACTTACTACTTTACCGTATTCCGCTACGCATTTGAGATTTCAAAGTAATTACTCATTGCGATATCAAATATGCATGTGCTATTACAACGTACTAATACGCTTTGCTCTATGATTGAATACTCTGGACATATATGACAAGCCGAATCTAGTATAATAAGAACTCTGTTCGTAACGTTTTCAAATACTCCTCCAATCTGTTATACAACAAAATATTCGTTTAACTAAGTCCGTTACTCAATTCTCTTCCTTCCCATTTCTATATATTTATCTTGTAAATAGTGCAACTATAATATTCATGAGTTTCAGATAATAAGTCGAAAATTTTAAATTTGTACACTGTACTATGGAGAGTCGTAGTAAGTCGGGTATCGTGAAAAGTCGGAGTATTCGAAATAATTTATTTATATATTTATAAGTATGGAGTATATTACGGAAAAGTATCAAGGAGTTCATAGGAGTCCGATAATATTTATTTATTGAGTTTAATAGAAATTTCTCTAGTTGATAATGAGAGTTTGTATTCAGAATAATTTATTTTTTGTTAAGTGGAGTCGGAGTCGGAGTCTACTGTGTATAGTTCTGTTAAATAATTTCGATATCACCCCAATTTTCTCTATAACTCATAGTTTAGGGGAGTTCGGCAAGAATGCGGTAGGTAGTTTTCGAAGAAAGTTTGGTATTTAAGTATCGATATCCACTCTGAGATTACACACAACCTTGGCATACCCCACCCAAGTCACTGAGCTAAGAGAAGATTAGAAGAATATGGGTAGGATAGTGATGTGTAGTTGTTCACTAAGTCGCACTTTTAGTTTCCCTAACACAAAAATGGCGGTATAGAGACTTTATTGATATATTTTTGCTTTCATTCGTTGTTGGTGCCGGGTGAGTGCCAATGAGTGCAACTGTAAGCGAATAATACGCCAAGCTAGACCTGTCACTCGTTTCACGCTAATAGAGTGCACAATTTGAGTATGCCACATAAGCTCTATAGTCATATTGAGATGACCTATATCCCACATTCTATTGCTTCTAATTATACATTTGTAATTGCTGGGACTATATTTTCAATTAAAAATTGCCAAACAAGAAATGTATTGCTGAAAGCACTCGTATTTTGCTATGCCTCTCCACACTCGAATTTCTATAATAACCCATCGAATAGATTTTCACCTTTTTAGAGAATTATGCTCATTTCAATATGAGGATGATATTACGATGCCGCTTAATAGAAAGTTTTATATTTCACCAGTAGAGGTAAATAATTTAACTGTAAGAGTAAGTACTGAATATTGAGGGTGGTGTAATATTAACATCCTTAATGAAAATGAGCAGTCTTCCAAAGAACTTTTTTTAAAATTACATCTAATATTTGCTCACTTATAGAGTTTCTTTCTATTATACTACATAACATTATTCAGAGTTCCTAACCTCTATGATTATAATTACTTTCCTTCTTGTTTGCATTTTCAACACACAAAAATACCACAGTTTTACACTCTATACCTTCAGGGTCTTCCTCTATCCTATCCGTTTTACTGATCTTCATCGCTTATTTTACCCTTCCCTTCTATTTTTTATTGCGTCCTTACTCGATGATGACCGTCGATCATATATATATTACGTATATAATAGTATTATATATATATATATACTGATATATATTATATTATATATATATATATATATATATATATAATATAGTATAACTATATTTGTGATATCTATATAGAAATTATTATTATGCACACTATGTAATAACTGTATATCATATGACTATTACATATATACTACTCACATAAAGACTCACGTTATTTAACATTATATAAATAAATATTCCTGCGTACACTCACACCTACAAGCACACAGATATACACTTAAACACTTACACGACAGATATGTTTACAAGTTACACATACCTGTCAACAAACAACTAATTAATATATTAATAGATCAATACATTATTTGATGGCCTATATATATAATACTTATATTTATATGATTGCTACTATATATATATCAACTTTAATGCCTCAGCATTAATGCCTCAACTTTTGGATTTCCTCGCATTAATTGACTAAACTTTGATAGAATATGCCTACTTCAACTTTGAAGGGTTCATCTTTAGATGAACTAACTATTGAGATGAAGTCATCTTTTGAGATACTGTTGTCTTATTGATTAGATTCTTACTTGTATTGAAATCATCTTTGAGGCTCATCTCACCTATTAATCATATATTAAAGAACAGAGTATAATATTATATATAATATATTAATATAGTACCTTATTACCTTAGTTATCATTAAGCTATCATCACAAGGGCTACTACGCATGCGCCCTATATATTCACCGCGTGAAGATATCCACGAACTCATCACGCACCGCTCAGTATAGTGATGCGACCGCCGTACGTTCCCGTCCTACAATATACGGCGAGTACGCACCACGCAGGCGCACCTATTTACGCCGTACCTCATGACTATATACGACCGAGCTGATGACGGCCCGCAGGCGCAATATAATTTTCACGCGATAACCTAGGCCTGCTCAGCGTGATGACGTATAATCTACGGACGCAAAATTTTTTATTCACGCATATCCCTAGCGCACGAATGAAATAATAATATTATATTATATATAATAATATATAATAATATACTATAATAATTTATATATATATCATTTATTTATTCTTTATAAATATAAAACTCATTTCAAAGAAGAATCTTACTCTATCTAGAGTATACTCAATTCTATTTTATGTATATATACTTTTTTTGACCGTTGGGTGTACAACAAATTTATATATAAATAACAGGAATATTTACGATTCGCAGTAAGTACCTGAATATTGTTCTCTAATTGTGAGCGATATATAGAAAACAATAATAAAGTGTATGAATTAGAGGTGTAATTACCTAACACCTAGGGGAATAGTATGCTTTTGTTGTAGTTGATCTCTTTTATCTTTTCCAATTTTGAGCTTCATATATTAGAGATTTATTATTCATAGAATTCTATATCTATTCTATCTGCTTTAATCTTGCTGTTTTAATCTTACGTTACTTGTACAATATTATATACTCTCGTTGTCCACAATGAGTGTTGTATATATAGGCTTAAACTTTTCTTAGCTTTAACACTGACTTTATACTTTACTTAGACTTTTATATAACTGACTTATATATTAATCATCCTCTGCTTTTATCATGGCTTTAACATCTGCTTTACTGCTTTATTATAACTCACATTACATTACAGTTAACCTTTATAAGACAAGTAAAGCAATTAATATATAAACACAATAGACGGTGTATAATACCTATAATGGTCAGATTTTTTCATCCAAATGCATTTCACAAGTGTAGCTAACTAGGGACCGGCAGCCCTTCTATGGTAAATACTTATATTATATGCTTTTTAAACTATTTCTAGCTGAGCATGAGAGGTGTGTATAGACGATTGCAGTATATATTTATATTACTCATGACTCCAGTTAAAGCGAAATACTTTATGCAAATATTTTTATTATCTCTCTCTCTATTTAGTGTGGGGCTCTGATATTGAGCTCTCGAGTGCCAGTAGTGTGTGGACGTTATTGTTCATAACCCTCGTGAGGGATGTCGGTATATAGAGATCTTGGGCTCTTCTAAAGTTGTTAGAACTATTTAAAGATTTTTACAATTTATTATAAGATAAGAATAAAAAAACACACAAGACAGGAGTTAAATCTGTATTTATACCAAAAAAATAAAAAGGACTGGTGGGTTTTCTCGGTAAGTTACTCAAAATAATACACGACTGTAATGTATAAGTATTTTTATATTTTTCTATTAAAACCTTTTTAATACCGTTAAATTTTGAAGTTTATGTACTTTTTATTTAGAAAGGCAACATGGAAATGGAACTTAAAATCATTGGACATACAAATTTTAGCATCAAATATATTTACAGTTTATTCAAACAACTACACTCATCTCTCCGAAAAGTCACATCCATCGAAAATCACCCAGAGGTGTACCCAACATAGACCGGTCCGAAGACCGATCAAATTAAAGAAAATTAAGGGTTGACGGGTAGAGAGACATCCGAGGATTTTCTCTTAGCAATCAAACTTTATCGCGACGAGGTATATTAACTCTATGGTATTTTAAAATAAGGCTGTATAAAGTCTTTAAATCAAAATATTAAATATATTCTATTTATTCACATTAACAATAATTAAGTATTATCAAAAAGATCATTTTATTGGATACATCTATCGGAATTCTTTTAGTCACAGGAACTTACCATTAAAGCGCGTAAATACCGCAATGTTATGATCGTGTGGGAAGAGCTCAATCGACGAGGGCCAACTCGGTGAGGTATGTGCATACTACGTAACCACCCGCATGCGTGTGTATCTGGTCTTTGCGGTGTTACGCCGCGAGAGTTTCCTTACTCAGAAGTTTATTTTTTCAGAGTCTACATCGGCGAGATCACGACCATACAGATACCTGGTAGTCGTTCTCCACTCTGTTCAGAGAGCTCGAGCACCCCCCTAAATGGGTTATGGGATCTAATTCTATTCTCAAAATATTCTTTTCGAGATGAAACATAAAGCAAGGTAAGAAAATATATTAGTAAAATCACAAAAAAAATGTACAATATATAAAGAAAAATAAGAAAGAGTAAATTCGCAATAAGAATTTTCGCTGATTCGATAAAAGATATACTACACATTACAGGTTGTGTTGGCGTTGTAGTGTATGCTTGCCTGAGGATCCCTTAAGAGGGTATTCACCAAATACGAGAGATTGTGAGTTAATGAAATTCACTAATGTGAACCCATCTCCATAATATATGTTTATAAATGTAGATTAGGACATTACTAAAAGCTGAAAAGGTTCAGACTGTGAGATTCATTATAGGCGTAATAACATTACTATTATCATATTTATTAGGCGTTATTCTTTCTCACAAGATTTAATAACTCACCTAGTCCCCTCAATGCATTAAACATGATCCAATAGTGTTGGGCTATTTATAAAGTTCACGTATAAAAGTAGTACGAGTACAGTAAGAGATTAAGGACTCTCTACGTTATGTAATATACATTTATCTATTAAATCTATAAGCTGTCCCGTTAAGGAGTACTCATGATCCATTCACATGTAAAACTGATACCTATATATCTAAGCCTGAAAAGTGTAATGTGATAATTTATATAGTGTAGCTCGATTTTTATATATAATTCCCAGTAGTATATGCGTCAGTGTTCCACACTATATTTATTTCCTCACTCTCATTTATACGCCTTTTCAGTGAGAGCACAAAAAAACCAATAAAAAATATTTGTTCTTATATTATTCTATTCCTCGTGAATTATATTCATGTTTACTTGCGTTGAGAGTCGAGATTACAGCTAATCTCAAGAATGCCTATATCATTCTTTTAGCTCGAGGATTATTAACCATTAACATCTTATGTAGCATTACAAACTTCTAATAGGTGTTATGTAGGGATGGTTATATAATAAGATAGAGTCATGTACTCAATATAGCAGAATTTATCAATTTCTCACAAAACTGACTACTTATAGGTGGTTGATTAATTTCGACTTTTCTGACATACGAGATAAGGCCTCCTCAACAGTTTTGAATAAAACAGGTTCTGGACATACAGCTGTAGCAGTCTTGATACTAAATCACTTTTATATATTTTATAAGACTATAAAATTTTATAGGAATAATTGTATAACTAGTGTGAATTAAAATAGATATATCTATAGTTATCTACAGATTAGGTTTACTTGAGCAGAAGGTATATCGAGTACATTATTTAATTCGACCTAGTTAATATATTATATATATTATATATATAAAATTCATAGTATTCATTTATGACTTTAGCTGCTTTTATCTATATGTGCATCTTCATCCTTTGAAACTATAATAAAAACAAACATGATTTGAGATATGAGATGTTTAGCATGTCGAGATATTATAATTATATAAACAAATGCTTATATATAGCTATTCATATATGTAATATATATAGGATTATATTTATAGCTCATATGTACTAGTTATAATATATATGTTATATATATTTATATATTAGTATAGCTCCTATAGTTGAATAGTTACCCGTTAAGTATATAGACTTAATCTAAGCTGTGTGAATAACATTATATAATATATAACAGGAAATATTTATGATTCATGAATATTATTAACTATTTAAAATAGCAGTCATACACTACACTCACTAGTATAGGAAGATCTTGTACCATCATAAGTAGTTTTTGTGAATATTTACGTTTTATACATATAAAAATAACATTAGAGAGTAGGTCTTAGGTATTGAATTACAGAAGTATACCTATGGAATATGTTGAATCTCTAGAAGTAGAAACATCTAGTATATTGAGATATATTATAATTTGAAAGTGGCAGAGCACTATTATTAATTACTGTGTATTTTACAATCCTTGGTGTATGTCTTTTCAAGAGTCTTTAATCTATTACTAATATCATACTGAGTTGTAAGGTGGTGTATTCATTCGTAATTAGAATTCCGTGAAGGAGTTTTCTCTGCAACGTTGAAATATTCTATAAGACTAAGTACAAGTTTTCAATGTTTATTTAGAATATATTTCATTTCGCTTATATAGATTGTCATTTTCTTTGTGTCATGTGTTGCCGGAAATTTTTATACGTGAGGCCGTGTAAGCTAGGGTGAAATGAGAGATTACGTAATTTTTGATACGAGTTTTAATTTAAATATATTACCTATTTATACTTACATAAATCCGATATCAGTTATTTAATCTAACTTACTCAGCACATCAGGTATAAAAGCTTTTTTAACTACTTAGTAAAGTGTTTAAGCGAGATTTGATTTGTAATTTATATGCCAACGTCACATGCATATTTTCTTTATTGATTTTTGCGTCATACATTATGGTTCTTTTTTGTGTGTGGTGGTGTTGTCGGTGTGGATTGACACATTTGGCAATATATTATACGATTCTGTAGGCTTATGCATACTTAAGACTTCTCTATCTTAGAGTCATCCGCTCGGGCTTAAATTCTGAGACTCTCGTTGTTCGTTGAATACTGAACATTTTTATGTTCTTACTTTCTAAAACTCTACGCTCTACATACATTCTTCCATTGACTCTCTCTTTTGTCAGCAGAAACTCAGAGTTATGAGCTAAGAATATCGCATACTTTTTAATGCCTCTAAGATACGTTTAAGACGGACGTGATTCACTCATCTCTACTCATTGAGACATGTACATATTATAATTCTCGTCTAAAAAGGTGATGTATGTCGCCATAATGTTCATAGCTTATAACTTCTACATTCCGCTTTTACCTATTAAACTATCCGCATCCTCTCGTCGCAAACTCTCGACATCCTAATCACGTAAATTTCGAATGTTCTGTGCTTAAATCTTTTTGCCCTTCTACTACAATAATCTTGTGCTTCTGCTACTGTTCTCCTAACCAAGAAGGCACGCATTTTGAACCACTCCTATTTATGCTTTTTGTGATTATCTCTCTCACACTAATCTCGGACACGTAGAACCCTGTTATACTCCCTTCTCATCCAAATACTGAGGTCCTCTACTCTACGCGCGATCTCCAGTCATACTATTTCAACCTGGAGAGTTGGTTGCGCGATCTGAATTACTCTCATTACTCTGTATTCTCTCTCTATTTGATGTGAGAGGAGGCCGTAAAATTCACTTTTTCTATGATACTCATCCTTCTCACCTCAACAATCGCGGAATGTGTGTTGGTTCTTTACTTAGTATGCTCACAGATCGTTGAGAAATGACTGAATGATCTCACGGCTCCTCTGCCGAGAGTCTAAATTGAGTTATAGTAAGAGGAGAATGGCAAAAATAAACATCTTACAGTTACGTACCTCTTGATTGATTAACAATTGAAAATCCTTACCTATATTATCCTAAGGCATCTGCTTTCTTTCTAATATGAACTTTGGCAAATACATATGACCCGTATGTGAAGGATAAAAGAGACCTGCAGATTATTTTCTTGAGGATGACGCATACGAATCATTTTATAATATGTCTCGTGAAAGTAGTAAGAGATATTTCATAAGTCTCAAGGCGTGAAAAATCTGTTCTGTTAGGAAAACAGTAAGCAGAAGCACAAGATTATTGTAGTAGAGGAAAAAAGATTTTAAGCCACAGAACATCGAAATTTAGTGATTCGCAGCAATCATAAACATATAAAATTATTTCTTTACCAATGAAACGTGGCCTACCTTATCCTCCACGCTAAACCTAGCAACGACACCAGCTTAAATAACATAAAGGGTATAAATTTAATGAAATATATTAAATAGTTTTACTATAGACACTACCTCATTAAATGTTGATATATCTTGTTGGTGGAGATGATTGCACGAAAAATGACCAGCAATGCACAATCTTTCTTTAGATTGATAAACTGCTAAGATCTGTTTTTTTTTTTAAATTATTACCGTTTAATATTCAGATGATAATAATCAGAAAATTTTATAAACTAAAGTGGAATGGTGTTAAAGTTTAATGCTAAATTTTATTACATTCTGCAGCATGAAACTAAAATTACTTTGTTGTATACAAATACGTATGCTACCACTTTAATTAATTCCATTATAACATTTTGTATTGGTTCACTAATGTATTATTAGTCAAAACAAAAAACATCAAAAACCACATTTGAAATTTAAAAACGAAGTTCGCCAACTTGAAATGCAATGAAGAAAAGCTACCAAACGTTGATCCCGGATAACCTTTTGAAAGAGCGACTAACAGATGGAAAAAATTATATTTAATAAATTTCTAGGAAAATAAATAATTAAGCAATTATAAATTAAATAATTTAAATTTAGTTTGAATAATTTAAACTTTAAATGAAAGCTACTTTACATTTTTAATTTTACAGGTATAAATAAATATTACCTTTAAGATTAGCTCCAGATACTATTTTATAGTGCAGAAGGTCGGGGATATCAAAAACACTGAGCCAAGCCTTGAATATATTTTGCGAGAGAAGAGGATAATATTTAATAACTTTAAGCCTGTACCTCAAGACTGATTCTAGATAAATTAAAAGTGGGATATACTTGTTGCTAACCAAAGTCTATCATTTTGTTATATCAGCTACATGTTTGGTCCATTATCCGTATCACTAAATGAATCTATTTTAGAATATTGAAATATATATATATGCTATATGGATCTGACAAATGGAAAAAGATTTTTCGCGCATAATGTGGCTAACAGAAAATTTGGTATGATTTTTTAATTTTATTTGGGAAGAATACGTTGCTAAATTATCAGATTTTAATTGAAATAGACTTTCCCTTATGTGACGGTTAATTTAATTGTTTATAAAGCTCAATAGTCGGCTAGCCCTGAAATAGTTCGGCAAAGAGCCGAATACCGAATATTCGGCTTTTTGGCCGAATATGGCCGAATAGACCGAATACTTACCGAATATTCGGCACATTATATAAATATATATATCTAAATATTATATAGTATAATATATATACTATATATAGTATATATATAATATAGTAATAATCAATATATATATAGATATATACCGTATATATACTATATATATAATGCGGTATATAATAGCTACTGTTTCATATTTCCTGTAAATTAGATATTAGTCCCATTGTCCCTTCATAGTTGATTTCGCGGAAGTTCTTATCAGGACTATTAAACATTCAAAATGCTTGTGCCTGCCGTTCATATCGCAATTCTTACTTTCTGAAGTTTTGTGTTACTCTAGATGTAACTACATGTTCTACTCCCTAGGCTTGTGGTCATGGAAACAAAATGTCTTATTAGCTTTCAAGCCTAATATTTAAAGATCAGCTATTTGGTTAAGTTCTTTCAAAGCAGGTGTATGGGTGATCGTTGTCTTTTTTCCATGCAATCAATTGTGTTTGAATTACACATTAATGTTTCGTTCAGTTAAAAAACTCTTGCAGTGTCATCCCTCTCTCTTGTTTGAACAATTCGCTGCAATACCTAAATCTCCTTCTCTTCCTTTCCTATGGTCTACTAGCATAGAAGTATATGAGTTCTCAGGATGAACAGCAAAGTAAGAGTTTGTTCTTTATACACTCTCCATGAACCACTGCATATTTTTGTCTATGTTTCAAAAATAAGGCACATCTGGTATGAGCCAAAAATTATGCGATCAATCAGTTGCCTTTGGATAAGACATTATCCAAAACCTCCCAGGTGAGTAAACATTTATTATTATATTTACTCAGGTTTTTGAAGAGCTTTACTTGGCAGTTTGTAAAAACCAAAAAACAGAGATCCTGTTTGATTTTGTTAGCCATCTGACATGATGACGGGTGCCTGGAGATTTCTTGGCTAATGATGGCGATTTATTCCTCAAATTACTAAACACATTCATACAAATATTTTTGATCAGTGTCTAATGTTGTTTAATACGAATTTTTGAGGGATCTGTCTTTAAAGGGTGCGTGTTACACATTCAAAATTAACATCTTCCAGCTTTTTAATTTTTTTCCCATGAACCCTTAAATTTTTTGGGCCGATGTGTGCTACCATCTAATGACTGGAATAAGTGTCTGAATGGAAGTTTCATTTACCTGTAAAAGACCGGTTAACCAACTGTACGTCTTTCCTTGTAAATTTCAACATATCAGAACTCCAACTGACTCCAGTGGTTTAACTGAGTCTGGATCACAGAAGAATTGCGTTAAGGAGTTTTTGCTTATACAGAATCAATTAAGATAAGTTATTAATTTATCAGTAATACAGTTTGGCGTGCAGTATCTGGTGAAACAGTGAAAGTTATTAAATATCAATCTGGATCTTGAACCATAAAGGTGTTCCTCATATTCGTTCCAGCTTTTCTGCTCATCGAATCCAAATGCTTCAAATGTTAATAGTGTTTCTAATACAAGTGTTGCCAAACACGTTTTCTTTCCCGTTCAACCTTTTCTTATCCAATCATATTGCCTTTCATTCAATAATCCCCATATTCCTTTAAAAAGCTGCATTCACAAGATCCGCAGCAGTTGCTGGCTTTTGTAGTTTACATGATGACCTACGCTGTATTGGCTAAAATAATTATACCTAAACCTATTTAAGGTATTTTCTCTAAAGTTCAAATCTGAAAAAATTAATTATCATTTTCTCATTTCTCTTTTTCCATAGTAATCTTCCTCTATAACATCAAGTTTATCCTATGTTGTTGAAGTTGCACAAATTCTCAGTCTTGTGTACTAACTACTACTACTGGGAACTCCCCCCCTACCCCCCCCCTATCCCAAGAGTTCACTCGTATTAAAAAATAATACGTAGACATTGGTTCATCAGTATTTTCCTACGTTATACATGTGAAGATTTTTTTACATACCTCCGCTCTTTTAGCCCATTAGATATATTTTTTGTTATTTTACAGACTTTAACTGCTCCGAAGTTTTGCAAGTCTAAATGAAATCAGTTTTTTTGGATTTCTTACGAGCTCTGGAGGAAAATAACCTTCCTTTTAAGTAATAATGGTATAAAAATACAGCTTTAGTCAGATTTTTGTCTCCATAACAACCCAATTTTGAGTTTTTTACAGTTGTATATACAGGGTCTTTCAGAAATGCGCAGTAATAGTTGGTATGAAAATGCTTCGTATACTAAATAAGAAATAGATTTACAAAATGGGTTCGGAAATGTTGGTATTTAGAGGTGTAAGACTTTTTCAAACAGGATGTCCAGTAAAGATATCAATGCACCCCAATTCATCATGAGTTATTTAAATGTTCCTTTATAATAACAAACAACTTATAACATCGACTTGCAAGTACATATTAAATTGTCCACCTTATGTATGAGTTTTATAATAACATACAACGTAAAACATCGTACGTTTTCAAATTATCCATCTTATGCACGAGTCCGCAAATTTAATAGCGCCTTCTCATCTATTTCAATATGTTTCAAAGTTCATGGTGGGCGTCGTGTGCTTTCATAATTAGATCATGAAGAGTTTCAACATAATCCTTTTATTATTTTAGCATCTATGTTAAAACTATTTAGATTCTTAATTTACAATGGTTTCTTTCCAAATTTTCCGTTAATTTTTGAAACGTTTACACACAGGCATATATATATATATATATATATATATATATATATGCTCATATGTATGTATGACCATTTACCGCGCACTTGGCCAACTAGCAGTCATATTTTTTCCTTCAGGCTTTTTTTATATATATATATATATATATATATATATATATATATATATATATATATATATATATATATATATATATATATATATATATAACTATAGTTAAAAATTGTCTAACTTCCAGAAGTTAATGAGAACAACAAAATAGAAAAATAAAAAGTTAAAGGTAAAAGGAGTATTTAAAAGCTAAAAGGAGTCAGCTCTGAAGGAATTGATTAAACAACAAAGTAGAAGACAATACAAACTTTGAGTAGAAAGTCTGAAAGAGACCCTTTGTCCAGCTAGTCAATATTTATATTTTTAGGGGGGTTATTTTACTCTATTTACAATTTGCGTTATTGCAGTTCTCTCTCTCTCTCTCTCTCTCTCTCTCTATATATATATATATATATATATATATATATATATATATATATATATATATATATATATATACTCTATATATATATATATATATATATATACTCTCTATATATATAGAATTGGGACTTACTAGATTGGTGAAGCTTCTTTGAAACAGAAGCACCCTATAAGAGGATGGTAATTTAGGAAATCCATATTTGGAATGATGTTTTTATTCAGCCTAAGTAATAATGCAATGAAAGTATAAAAGTAACAGAAGTCCCTTCTGTTTGAGATACTCTCTCTCTTTGTAGGCGAATTGTGCAAGTCGCAGCCTTTTCCAGCGCGTTTCCACACTTGCCTCTGACTCGTCGTTTAGCGAATATTTGTGTGATCGAAATTCAAGTCGCAGCCTTTCCTTGAAATTTACCTCTCTTGCCGGGAGGATTTCTGGAGAGTATCTTGAGTGAATTTATTTCTTCTGCACTTATTGTGAAGTTTATCTGACTGTATCTGACTGAAAGAGTACCTCAACAGGACGGGTTTATATATCATTTCATTTCGACACGCTAAAATTTTGCTCGCGCAAATCTTAGCATAAAGTACGAACATAAATTAAAATTTTTTACAAAGTTATAATGGGGTACTACTTTTCACTCTAAACACGGAGTGAGAAAGTATCTTATAATTATACAATATATAAAATTAACCTTCATTCAAATGTATACATATTTGTGGGCATTTAATAATGCGCACAAACATATAAAACATATCAATGAGGTAAAAATAATAACTAAAATACATAAAGTTATACTTTCAAATGCAAATATATCTAATTATGTCCGAAGACATAAGTAGACATACAAACATTTGAAAGCAAAAATAGTATATTCAAATAAGAGCATAACTGGTTACATCCGAAGATCTAAACATATATACAAATATTTGAATACATAAAATACAATAATTTTATATATACAGAAAATAAAAGGTGCATTTAAACACAAGCATGTTAGGTTATATCCGTTAGATATAAACAAACATACAAACATTTAAATGCATAAAAATACAAAAATATTTATACATAATTATTGATATGGAACAATTGAGTTATTCACAAGTTAAGGAGGCCACATCGATCGAACCGAAAAAAATTCAAGGAAAGGTTCAGTATATAAAGACGTTTCTAATGTATCCATGATTTGATCCAATGCCCACCTAAAATAGTTTTTCAAAACTGTTATTACCAGAGAAACATTGCTTGACATATGTAGAACGAAGTTGCTTGAAATTTAGGTCCGTTATTTGAAAAATTTCTTCATACATAAAGGGGAGCGGTCAGAACGAATTCGAAAGAGAATCAAAGTTCGTAGTGGAATCCAAAATGAATTTCTGCCCATAATCCAAACTTAAAATGATGAAGAAATCCATACCGTAAAAGGAAGTTATATATGTAGAGGCGAAGTTGCTTGAAATTTAGAGTACTTTATTTGAAAAAATTTCTTCAATACATAAAAGGCGGTCAAGAACCATTTAGAATTCGAAAAGGAATCCAAAGCAGAGTTCGTAGTGGAATCCAAAATGTTTCTGCCCATAATCAAACTTGAAATGATGAAAGAAATCCATACCGTAAAGGGAAGTTTGCTATGTCTGACGTGAATCCTCGAACTGTGATAGTTGTGAAAAGATGAAAATAATCCAAAATTAAAAATGAAAATTGAAGTTCGTATTGATAATGTTCGTTTTCTTGAGTCATTTTCTCCGAGTGTTCTGATTGGGAATTTCAGTATTATTTTAGTTTTTTCTTTTTCTTCATTTTGTAAATTTTTTAGGCGTTGATTGAAGTTCTGGGTGTTCTACTCCGGGTTCACCAATTATATAGGGAAGAACTTGCTAGATTGGTGGCTTATTTTAAGAGCAAGCACCCTATATAAGAGGATGGTAATTTAGAAATCCATATTTGAAATGATGTTTTTATTCAACATAAGTAAAATATGCAATGAAAGTATAAAAGTAACAGAAGTCCCTTCTGGTGAGATACTCTCTCTTTGTAGGCGAATTGGTAGTCACAGCCTTTTCCAGCGCGTTTTCCACACTTGCCTCTGACTCGTCGTTTTAGCGAATATTTGTGATCGAAATTCAAGTCCCGCAGCCTTTTCCTTGAAATTTACCTCTCTTGCCGGGAGGATTTCTGGAGAGAGTATCTTGAGTGAATTTATTTCTTCTGATTCTTATTGTGAAGTTTATCTGACTCTGTATCTGACTGAAGAGTACCTCAACAGGACGGGTTTATATATCATTTCATTTCGACTTATGCTAAAATTTTGCTCGCGCAAATCTTAGCATAAGTACGTAATGAGCTACACCTCAATATATTTATAGTGCCTTATATATATATATATATATATATATATATATATATATATATATATATATATATATATATATATATATATATATATATATATATATATATATATATATATATATATATATATATATATATACTATATGTGTATAAGAGAGCGAGAGAAGAGTATAAAACCTTCATCTATGATTTAGTAATCTCATTTCACGTGAAAAAAAACCATTTGTTATGAATATGCATGAAACGAGATGACACCACCCGACCTTCACAACAACAACAATTGAACGAAGGATTTTGAAGCAAAAAATAAAACTGAAAAAAAAAATTGGAAAATATTAATAAAAAAATTTTTTTTTAAAATTATTGTTCATAACATTGAAAAGTGAGAAAAAATTTTTTTTTTGGCTTTCTACGAATTTAAGTTTTGCGGATTCGAGGAAAATGTTTTCTCAATTTTTTTTTTCTTTTAGTCATGTTTTGATTTTTTTCATTCAACGTACATGTTATTATTTTTCTCTGTCTGTCTGTCTCTATATTTTTATTAATCTATCTATTTTTCTTTTTTTTATTTTAATGAAACTAGAACCTCACTTTCATCTATATCTTATCTATCTATCTATCTATCTATCAATATCTATCTATATCTATCTATATTTATCTATCTCCGTTTATTTGTCTGTTTTGTAAGGGTGCTTGTTATTGTTGCTATATGATAAAACAATTAGTTACTGATGTACAGTTGGTCACTCCGTTAGATAGATAAGATAGGTGGATTAGATAGTTTGATATATTTCATTGGGAATTTTTTACCCTTTGAACCATTTGCATTATTAAATCGTATAAAGCAAAATCCAAACCACAGTAAAACTGCTTTCATAGAGTAGTAGTAGCAGTCGTAGTAGGGCTTTTACTTCGTTAGACCCGAATGGATTAGTTTTGCTCTGGTTTGTATATTAAATTAAACGATTTATTGTAGGAGTTCAAATATGTGGAAAACTATACATTTTTATGAAGTTCGCAAAATGCAGATGACGGTCATAGCTTTGCACATGATGCTCATCGAGTACGGTAATTCTATATTTAAGTATGGTAATTTTATATTCTTTAAATAAAATGGGGTTGGAGGGTGTTGGTATAGAAAGCATTGCTGGCACTTGAAATCTATTTTAAAAGTTACGGTTTCCAATGGTTTTTAGATCTTCTATATGAAGTGTTTCTGTCAAACGACTTTAAAAATTCATATGTGGAGAAATGTTTACCTAAGTAAGCCCCAGTTAAACTCTATCCCCCCCCCCATTTATTTTCCATAGGTAAATGGAAACTTTTTAAAGTTTTAAGGCTAAACTTTATCTGACCTTGTGTAAACTGACTAGGTGTGTAAGGTCACCTACGTTAATTTGATCAAGTTTTAGATAATCGTTCATCTTTTATTTTCTCTTAATTTATTATCAAAATTAGTTTTACACAAATTTAATAATTTTTAATTTTTATTACATCAATTCCTTCCATTGTTTCTTTCAAAATGAAAAGGTTAAAAAAAAAAAAAAAAAAAAAAAAGAAAGAAAGGGAGAGGAAAGAGGAGGAGGAAAAAGCCTGTTGTAAACAACTGATATTTTATTACCCTTTTTTATATCCTTTTAATTAATGGCGAGAGAAAAGTGTGAGCAAACGTTTTTAGACCTTTGCGAAATGTCAATTATTTTTTTTTAGAGAGAGAGAGAGAGAGAGAGAGAGAGAGAGAGAGAGAGAGAGAGAGAGAGAGAGAGAGAGAGAGAGAGAGAGAAAAAGAAAGAGAGAGAGAGAGAGAGAGAGAGAGAGAGAGAGAGAGAGAGAGAGACTTGTCATCAATACTGTTTTGTTAGCTAGATACCCAATTAAGGAGGGTTCAAAAACGAGCAAACCTCTGATGCAGCAACTCAAAAGTAAACTTTTTTTTCATATTCATTAAATTAGAATGATTGACGTGACTTAATAATAATAATAATAAAAATAAAAATAAAAAATAAAAATAAAAATAAAAATAAAAATAAAAATAAAATAATAATGATCTACACATTCATGCACACACACACACAATAATACACACACACACACACAATAATAATAATATGAATAACAATAACAATAATATGGGAATAATTAATAATTAATAATAATAACAATAACAATAACAATAACAATAACAATAACAATAATAATAATAATAATAATAATAATAATAATAATAATAATAATAATAATAAAATTTTTGATTCTCAAGAATCATTACAAGATTAGGGTACATAAACATGCAGCAGAAGCATGCATGATCATTTTAGGGTAACAAGTGGTAGCGGGATCCCAGCCAAACTACCACTATCCTTTTAGTCGCCTTATATGCATATATATATATATAAATTTTATAGATATAGAAGATCTGTATACAGAAATATAAGATATATGGCTGGTGACATGTAGATAATATTTAGGGAAGAGTATAGTTAGCAGCAAAGAAGAGTTAATATATATTTGTTATATATATATATATATATATATATATATATATATATATATATATATATATATATATATATATATATATATATATATATATATATATTTATATATATATATATAATAAAAATGAAATTCAAACATAAAAATTAACCTTTTATTGGACGTATCTTTTGTTCAATACATTATTAATCATGATAACACAAAAAGAAGTGAGAGTTCTGAGAATGAAACGTTTTCAAAGAGACTATTTTGATCTCATGAACTATGGGAAAACTAGGATCCCTTTGGATGTTTCTAATGGTTAAAAAATGAACGTAAGGAAGTCAGATGGGGCCAAATTATAACTGCAAGATGGATGCCTAATGACCTCCCATTGAAACTCGCGCGAAATTTATCTTATTGACTAGAATCTAGAGGAATGAGTAGGAGGGTTATTGTGCTAAAATGAGATTCGCTAGTTTTTGCTATTGAAACTCGCTCGAAATTTAACTTATTGACCAGAGGAATGAGCAAGATGATTATTGTGGTAAAATGGGATTCCCTAGTTTTTGTAAAGTGTTACAGTATCGTTTTAATGATATAATTGATCTTTAACTCTCAGGAAAGTTAACAAGAAGATAGATTTAACCATCTCAAAAGCTGTTGTTATTATCTTGGCTCCGAAGGTAGTATTAGTAGGTTTTTCACTTTGGTTTGACTAGACAACTCGACACTTTGGAAGCAACTGCTTTAATTGTAGTTTGTCTTCGAAATTGTACTGTTAAACCGATATTCATCCCCAGTTACAATTTAACTGACCTTGACGCGACACCTTCGACATCCATCAAACTGGAAACTTGCTCAAATTTAATTTATCAGACAATGTGGATAAAACTGAACCAGTTGATTCTCCTATGGTGTTTGCCATTGTCTCTATTGTTATTCATCAGTTTCTTCAATTGGCGCCCGAACACTGTTAGAATTTTCTTCGCAGCGATTTAACTAGTTATTCATTTCTATCACCATTTTTAAATTACTCTCGTCCATTCTTAAAGAGATTTATCTACTTAGAAATTTTTGGCTTCTTTGAGACATTCTCTTCAAAAATATTTTCTACAACAACGATAATTTCGTTCTTCTTTAGAGCAAGTTTCATTAAGGATTCGATGTTATTTCCTGCCTCAATTTTAACGTTCATATTGATCACATGGAACACATTTTAAAATGTTGATGATCACATGGAACTCATTTTAAAATGTTGTTCTTCCCTGATAATTCATATTTAAACGTTATTATTAACTGTTCTTTCGCTTTCCTTTTCCTAGAACAAGAATTGAAATCTGATACTTGGATGACGAGTAGGAAGAATATTTTTGTGAGATTACTTTTCTTTGACATTCACAATCTGAAACTTTATATTATAATAAATTAAATAAAGTTTGCATAATTATGGTCGGTTTTATACTGGATTGCTTTAAACTAATTTCAATGTATTAAATTTTTTGAACTGTTGTAAATGAACTTCATGACTTTTGTATATATTCTTGTGCATTGATTAGGGTTGTTTTTGTAACGAATCAAATTACGTTTTTTGGGAGTTGGTTATACTTTGGGGTTCCCATAAGAAATTTTTAATATTTTACTTTTTTAATATAACTTCGTTTTAATCGCTTAGAATTAGGCCAGTATTTTAGTTTTTTCACATTTTAACTTTTACCGTTTTACTTTGGCTTGAAAAGGACGTAAGTCTGAAAACGTTTGCCAAAACCTTTTCTATTTCTCTATTTCTTATTAGATTATTTATATATATATATATATATATATATATATATATATATATATATATATATATATATATATATATATATATATATATATATATATATATATATATATATATATATATATATATATATATATATATATATATATGTGTGTGTGTGTGTGCCCACGCGTGTGTATGTGTGTATACCAGTATTTAAATATCAAGGGAACTAACCTAAATCGTCGACATGAAAGTGTGTATTTTTTTTTAATACCAAATATGTCGACTACTTTGGTAGAGACATCTCGACGACATTCAAAATTAAGAGAAACTCTTCATGTTAATGGAAATAGATTTCAGATAGGTGATCTCCTATGTAGAGCTTCTCTTTTCCCCTTCCCACGTATGGCTTTAAGTATTCGGAAAACGATTACCAAATGAAACTTTTTTTCTTTCTTTTAAGGTCGATGAAAATTTTTAATATCTGCAATAATAACTATATATATATATATATATATATATATATATTGTTAAGTTATGGTTATTATATATATATATATATATATATATATATATATATATTACATATGTATATATATATATTATATATATATATTATATATATAGCAGTTGATATATATATTATATATATATATATATATGTTATTGGTTGTTATTATTATATATATATATATATATATATATATATATACATGTATTGGTTATATGTATATATATATATATATATACATGTTGTCATATTATTATAAAGATATATATATTGGGTTAATATTAAGATATATATTATATTTATTATTGTTGTATATATGTATATATATATTATTATTATTATTATATATTATTATTATTATTATTATATATATATATATATATATTAATACATATATTATATTATTACATGCATATACAGCATGTGTTGGAAGAGTTACATATATATATACATACATATATATTATTATATTACTATTATATACATATACATATATGTTAGTAGAAAAAGATATTATTATATATATATTATTATATATATATATATATGTTATATTATATATATATACATATATATATATATATATATTACTGTATATGCATATGCATATGTATATGTATTCATGTCTACGTGTGTGCATATATATTGTTGAGCTACAGATATGAGAGTATATATATATATATATATATATATATATATATATATATATATATATATATATATATATATATATATAAGAGGTTTCCATTCATTTATGTATATAAAGTTGGTAACGAGCCTCATTTGGTAAGCAGCTCACGATCCTTCCCTCCACCCTGTCATTTAAATGAAGAGTTTAAAGTTTTTAAATTGATGACTAAGAAGTTCAACACCGCATCGATGTGTTGTTGAAGGTTGCCTACGGTAATAATGAGAAAAACTTTGTTTCCAATAAAGAATATCATAATAAGTTATTATTTTCTGCTTTGTTTGTAGACTTTCGAAAAAAAATTAGTGGTCTAGAATAGTGTTGGGCTCGATTCAGACTTCCCCGTAAACCAATGATACTACTATTGCAATGCTCAGGAGCAAATTTTAAAGTTTATTTGCTAGCTCCACAGTGATTCGCAAATTTCAATTTCAACTCCAGAGCGGAGCTGCTTTGTGAATCTCAACTTAACTCGCTCAGTCCCAACTTATTCGATATATTCCTTCCCTATATTCTTCCTTTTTTATGTCATTTTCTTGACGTTAAAAAATATTTTTAGTGTTAAATTTGCCCGAGTATGAAGAAGTGAGGGATAAGCACAACATACACAACACGAAACGAATAAAAGGTTGATGGTGTGTAAACGATATCACACAGTTTTCCCCAGTTTTCATTTAGCGCTTAACAGATATCAGATATTTTTCGAAAATTGTAAATTATATTTTATATTGTTTCTTTTTCAATGTCTTAATGAATTTGAAATACATTTCACAAACAAGCACGTAAATCTATTTCACTTTTTATTACTTACACTATAATATATTTTGTTTACAAATTAAAAATATTAAAACGTTAAGGTATCGTAATATGTTTCGTGTTAATTGTTCTATATGGAGGGCCTATGCCATACAAATACAACAGATAGTTGATGGAAGCAAAAGCTAAAGAGAAATAATAATAATAATAATAATAATAATAATAATAATAATAATAATAATAATAATAATAATAATAATAATAATAATAATAAAACAAAGTGTGCCTCAACACTCAACAGCACTAAAAGTTGTACAATAGTAATATATCTCTAATAACGTCTATTAAAAGCAATAAAACTTTTAAAAAGTTATAACGTAAATATATATATATATATATATATATATATATATATATATATATATATATATATATATAAATATATATATATATATATATATATATATATATATATATATATATATATATATATATATATACTATAATAAGATTTTGTTATATATTTTCATTATTACTATATATATACATATATGAAGGTAGCAGTTAGCATATGTATATACTAATATGTTGGTTGTTAAGGTTAACATATATATATATAAGGGGTGAGATCGACGGGTGGAAAGATTTGAAATTATTCTGGCAACCTAGTCAATTTTTGGCACTTTTTTTTAGTATCTTTTTGCACTTTTTAGCATTTTTCAGCTTTTCGTCTGGCCAGAGTGTATATTTTTTCCCGCTGAGTCCGATTTTGGGATCTATGATCCCAAAATTTGAGGCTTCGAAACCTCTTTCCCCTCGCGTTTACCAGCAAGTTCCCAAGCTTTTCGGGATTTCAAGCGTTTCTGACGCTTGAAGCTTCAAATTAAAGATTCCGGGGCCGGCGAAGCGTTTTCTGAGGTTGTGGAACCGGAAAAACCAAGTCAATGGCCGACATGACTTGGAATTTCCTAACGTCGTTAGATTTCGACGTTTCAGGCGTCAAAATAGGGGTTTCTGAGGTCGAGAAAGCCGTTTTTGAGGTTGGTGAGGCGTTTGGGGAAGGGAATTTAAGTCAAATGCCGACATGACTTGGATTTTCTCTAGAATCGTTAGATTTTTAAACTCGATGCATCAAATTATGGGTTCCTAAGGTCGGTAAGACCGATTTTGAGGTCAAGTTGACAGATTTTTGAGTTTTCAAGAGGGTTAGGAACAAGTCTTTTTAGCCATACTTTTTCCCCTCAATTTAGGGGGAGTTCTATTTGACGTATTCCCCTCAAACATGCTATCCCCTTAGCAGGTGATGGAACCTTGGCGAAGCCGAGGTTTCACGCAGCTACGCCCATGTAAGAATGGGGCAGATTCCCTAAACTTGGAAAATGGCTATATATTTAGACGGAAAGCACAGAGTGCGTAAGAAAAGAAGGAAAAATAAAAGTGGGGGAAGAGGCCGGAGCCTGAGTTGACTTAAGTGCCGGACAATTGAACTGGAGCCGCAGTGGGAGCCAGAGTTGAAATTTGAAATACATTTCACAAACAAGCACGTAAATCTATTTCACTTTTTATTACTTACACTATAATATATTTTGTTTACAAATTAAAAATATTAAAACGTTAAGGTATCGTAATCAGTTTCGTGTTAATTGTTCTATATGTAATAATAATAATAATAATAATAATAATAATAAGTATAAAAAATAAATAATAATAATAATAATAATAATAATAATAATAATAATAATAATAATAATAATAATAATAATAATAATAATAATAATAATAATATTAATAATAATACACAACCCAATTTATGTTTTGTAGGAAATTACCTGTAACGCGTGATCTTCACACATACAGTATACTACATGAACTTCTATTAAAGCAATAGCTAAAAAGTTATAATGTAATATATATATATATATATATATATATATATATATATATATATATGGTAGAGTATATATATATATATATATATATATATATATATATATATATATATATATATATATATATATATATATATATATATATATATATATATATATATATATATATATATATTAGGGGCAGATCAGGTGGCCAGATTGGTATTTTTTCTGGCAACCTAGTCATTGCTAGCTTTTAAGACAAATTAATATTTGGCTCTTTTTAGTTGGCCAGGCCAGAGTGTATATTTTTTCCCGCTGAGTCCGATTTTGGGATCTATGATCCACAAAATTTGAGGCTTCGTAACCTCTTTCCACTCGCGTTTACCAGCAAGTTCCCGCGGTTTTCGGGATTTCAAGCGTTTCTAACGCTTGAGGCTTCAAATTATTGATTATGAGGGTCCAAAACCCTCAATGGTATCTAAAGATCCCCAGAAAGAGGGTTCCCACATAAAAAGCACAGTGCATGGTTGAAGAGAGATTCACGGAGTGCAAAGCAGAGGAAGATGGAGGTTATATTATAATGTCAATGTTAAATAATAATGTTATGTTAACTATATGATGCAAAAGTAGGATATGCTAAGTTTTGCTATGCAATGTTAGGTACTTTATCGATATTAAGCACTGTACTTTGTCAGTGTTAGCAGTTTATTCATATGCAAGGTATGCTAGTTATATTATGATACGTTATGTTCTTAGCTCAGTTAATGTTATGTAGAGTTTATTGATGGTAAAACTTTATGCTAACATTTGTTCGTCGAATGGAGGGATAAATAGTTAGGTTATGATAAATTTTTGTTACGTTTTGTTAAATGTTACTATGACAGTGTAAAATTAACACTGATATGTCATATGTTAGAGATATGGAAAAGTGGAATTAAGTTAAGTTTTGTAAGTTGATGTTAGCTACTTTACCAATATTATGCAGTGAATATTGTTAATTGTAGCAATTTATTCATACGTAAGGTGTGCTAGATGTGTTATTTTTTTGTTATAAAATTAATGAATAAAAAGATTTTAAAAATTTGTTATCATGCAAAAGAACTTATTTTTATGGAATGTTTGTGTAGCACTGATCCTTAAATATGACTTTAATCACTTATAGTTAATATTTTTAATAAAGAAAAATGAGTAAAAATTTAGCATAAACATTAAAAAAAATTATAATTTTATGTAATGTTTATCCAATAAGCATATTTTTGTTACGTTGTACAAATAATTAAGTTTAATTAGGACTTTAATTACTTAATCATGACTTTAATCACTTAATCAATTGATCATGGGTGATATAGACGGGGTGGGGTGTGTGGTTGATTAGAGTTTGATTTATTAATCAATTTAAATTTTTTAATAAAAAATACAAATTTAGTAAAAACACTGTTTTAATAAATTATGTTAGGTTCATACAAAGAACTTATTTTTGTTATATTTATGTATAATGCTTGGCAAATATGACGTAAAGCAGTAAGTCTATAGAGCAGGGCAGGGAATGTGTGGAGGTATAATGTTTGCGCTACTGCTTTACTGCTTTAGGGTCAATAAAATATATATTTTTAATAAAAAATTTGAAAAACAAGTTGAAACTATTTTAAAAACTTTATTAATAAAAATAAAATTGTAGCAAGACATATTTTAATCACTTTTTTTAATAAAATGAATAAATTTTTATAAATAAAAAGTTTTAAAATAAATAAATAAAATTTTAAAAATTAAACATAAAATAATAAAAATTAACAAATAAAATAAAACTTCAACAAAAAAAAATAAAATAAATAAAACTTTTAACAAAATATAAATTTAAGAATAATAATAAAAAAAAGAAATATAAAAGAAAACAAATGTTAATATTAAATAGTTGAAAAATACAAATGTCTTAGCCCTCAAAATTAAAATATATATTAAAATATAAATGTTTTCCCACGTTTAGAAAACTAAACACGGATACATTACGTTATAGAAATAGCAGTCATGTGATCAGTAAGTTAGCATTAGGTTTGGCTAGATAATGTATTAAATAAAGTGTCTATAATTAACGTGTGTGAGTGTGTGTGCAAATGTAACATTTATTCGGGGTTCAGTATGTTAAGCAGTTTAGGTTATGATAAATTTTTGTTAGGTTTTGTTAAATATTTCTGTGTTAATGTAAAATTAAAATTGGTATGCTATAGATATGATAGAAAGTAGGGATATGCTAAGTTTTGCTATGTAATGTTAGGTACTTTATCGATATTACAAACTGAACTTTGTCAGTGTTAGCAGTTTATCCTTATGTAAGGTATGTTAGGTTTGCTATGATACATTATGTTCTTAGTTCAAGTAATGTTATGTTGGATTTCTTGATAAGTTAAAAATTTGTTCATGTTAATTATTCTTGATAATGACAAGTTAAAGATTTTAAAGTCTCTTCGTCAATATATATTAAAGTGAAACCATGATTACATGTTTGTTAGTATATTCGGTTATTACAATTATATAATAATATAAAACATTTTTCGTGCCAAAAAATACTCAATATGCTAAGAAGTTCCAAAAATATGACTAGGTTGCTAGAATAAAGCCAAATCTGGCCACCCGTCGATTTCACTCTCTATACCACTTTATATATATATATATATATATATATATATATATATATATATATATATATATATATATATATATATATATATATATATATATATATATATATATGACGGATAGATAGATAGATAGATAAATCGATAGATAGATAGATAGATAGAGAGAAAAAAAAAAAAAGAGAGAGAGAGAGAGAGAGAGAGATAGAGAGCGCTATGTTTAAGCCTGTTAGTTTATGTTATAGTAAATAATATCCATATATGACTATTCACTTGATCAATCGATCATGTATGAGGGGAGGGGTGGGATACTTGCATTACTGTTTTACAGCTTTTGAGTCAATAAACTTTTGCACTTTGCTATAATATTTTATTTAAAGAACTTTTTTTGTTTATACAAAATGATACCAAAATATGATTTAAAGCAACAGATCAATAGATCATGTTCAGATGGGTGGGGTGGGCTGGTTTGTTTGCTTGGCTGCTTTACTGCTTTAGGGTCAATAAACGTTTACAATTTACTATGATATTTTATTCAGAGAACCTTTTTTTGTTATGTTTATACAAAATGATACGAAAATATGACTTAAGCAATAAATCAATAGATCATGTATGTGTGGGAGTGGAGGAGTGGGTGGTTACGTCCTTAGAAACATATACATTGACACCAATATTGTATTATTATACGAATGTTTACTAGCTCGGGACCGCACCGGCTCCAACACCGGTATCTGCACCTGCTCATTGCTTCGACTCCTCATACTCTGACTCCTTTCTCCATTAACCTCTGCTTTGCACTCCGTGCACCTCTCTTCAACCATGCACTCTGTGCATTTTATATGGAAACCCCCCTCCTGGGGTCCTCAGACCCCAATGAGGGTTTTCAACCCTCATAATCAAGTTCTACGTACTTATAAACATATATAATGACACCACATTTGACCCAATATGTGTTTGAAGCCAGATATTAACTCTGGCTTTGATTCCTGCTCTGGCTCAGTTATCTGGCACTTGAATCAACTCAGCCTCCGGCCTCTTCCCCCAATCCTATTTTTCCTTATTCTCTTACGCACTCTGTTCTTTCCGTCTATATATATATATAGCCATTTTCCAAATTTAGGGTATCTGCCCCATCCTTACATGGGCGTAGCTGCGTGAAACCTCGGCTTCACCAAGGTTCCCCCACCTGCTAAGGGGATAGCAAGTTTGAGGGAAATACGTTAACTAGAACTCCCCCCTAAATTGAGGGTGGAAAAGTGTGGCTTATAAGACTTGTTCCTAACCCTCTTGAAAACTCAAAAATCTGTCAACTTGACCTCAAAATCGATCTCACCGACCTTAGGAGTCCATAATTTGATGCATCGAGCTTAAAAATCTAACTATTCTGGAGAAAATCCAAGTCATGTCGGCATTTGACTTGGATTTCCTTCTCCAAGCGCCGCACCGACCTCAAAAACGGCTTTCTCGACCTCAAAAACCCCTATTTTGACGCCTGAAACGTCGAAATCAAACGACGCTAGGAAATTCCAAGTATGTCGGTCATTGACTTGGTTTTTCCGGTTTCACAACATCAGAAAACGCTTCACCGACCCCGGAATTCCTAACTTGACGCCTCAAGCGTCAGAAACGCTTGAAATCCCGGAAAGCTCGGGAACAGTAAAGGGGTTTCGAAGCCTCAAATTTTGGGATCATAGATCCCAAAATCGGACTCAGCGGGAAAAAATATACACTCTGGGCAGACGAAAAGCCGAAAAATGCTAAAAAGTGCCAAAAAATACTCTATGCTAAG
>JABUQX010028542.1:40000-46067 GCA_015478945.1 Trachelipus rathkii | reverse complement strand
CTTAATATTATATTAAGGAAGATAGTAATGGTTTACAGATATTTAGTGACAGATGGATTTTGGGATATAAGGAAGGAGTATATGAAGCTGAAGAGATAAATAGATCATAAATTCAGAGTAGGTTAAGCGACAGGAATGGAGACCATTTAGATAGTGGTTCCTTGAGGGATATTGAGTCGGAAAAAGGTAGGGGGATTCTTATCACATAAAACTCTTACAAGATTAATGGTATTGTTATGAAAGAATCTTGTGTTTCAGCGTACTAATTCTATTCTGGGTTGTGAAACATGGGGGTTGTAATGCTAGGTCCCATATTTACTATATCCATTTGACAGTGTTTCATGAGTGAAAATAAAGGTTGAGGAGCGCTTTTTACCGTCGAAGTGGGGTACTACGTACTTTTAGAGCCTTAGCGGACACAGATTTGTCTTGTGAACGTTCGCGTCTGGCAGGTAGCGGGTATTATCTATATGCGTTTACTCAGGATGTGAGTGCGTAGTGAGTTGCGAGACGTGACGGTGTGCACTAATGGTATGAGCTAGATCTGGCTAGCAGCAGCAGAGGGCTCTCGTTTTTAGAGCGTGGGCGGATTTCGTATCTAGTTGACGGAACGGCAGATTAGCAGAGTATCGGCGCGAACTTCGATTTCTTCGGCGTAGAGGGGAGATCGTGAGGCGTACTGCGCTGTGTTCGCGTAGGATCTTGTTTGCCTCGTGTTGGCGTCGGCCGGATTTTTCTTCCGCCCGGAACTTGCCGACTCTTCCTGCCGGGCCCCAGGGCATTTCTCAGTGCACGTCCTATACTTTGAGATGTCCGAATAATTCCTCTATCACTATTATTGTTATATCATATTATTATCTTTTTTATTTATCTACATATGTAATTATACATATAGCTCGCCGTGGCGCGAGGCGACTTTGCATATTATTTTATACAGCATCTTTTTCGTCTTATTATCCTAATCTCTATACTCGGTGATGGGTAGTGCCGCTGGGCACACCAGGATTGTCCTGCTGGGGCTTTCTTCGGGCCTTCTTGTCCCATTTGGGCATTTCGGGGCATTTATCCCTTTTACCTTTACTTAATTATCATTAATTATTAATCATATTATTTTATTATATATGTATATGGTATAGTATAGTTTAGTAATATCTTTAATCTATAGTATATTATTTGTATATTATTTATATACATTAATATTATAATATATTATATATCTGTATATATATAATTATTATGTCAGGGTTGGTGAATTTTAGGATAGGTGGATGAGAAAAAATGCAAATTTTAGGAGTGATTTATTTTGATTAGGATGAGATGGGTAGACCGGGGAGACAGGAGTAAGCTCTTGAGTAGACGAGGCCGCGGTGAAATTTGATGCGGTTCAGGCGGTGTACGATAGGAACTTTTCAGATATTTTTGACAGTGATTTTATATTAGAATTGTTAATTATTTATAAATCCAAGAATGGAAAATCAGAAAAAAATTTTCAGATTGTGACGCCCACATTTTGTCGAATTAATTGTAAAGGAAACCTGTTTTTTAGAGTTCCGATAAAGGTATTATTGGTTTGAAACGTGAGTTGTTCAATGCATTATGTGAAAGTCAACAAATTTAAAATAGGGAATATAGTCTATGGAAACAATGAAACAGCACACTAAAGAGTAAGTTACGGATTTTTGTAATATGAATAAATTTAAATCGAAAAAGACACTTGTTTGAAACTGGATTGTTTGTTGACAACAGTAGATAGGATGTGGACAGAGAAGCCCTTGCTATTAAATAATGGCTAAATATACAATTATATATATTTAACCTAATATATATATATATATATAATATATAATATACTATACTAATAATATATTATTAAAATATTATATATATAGGGCCTGGTTTGTAATAACCCCCCCCCTTCGATATGTTCTCGATAATAATATAATAATATACGTCGACGTATATAGGATTAAAAACATTTTTCTTGAAAATTTTCAGACATTATAATTTTTTTTTTTTATTTTTATTTAAAGCAATTTTATTTATTTTTTATTCTGATGAAAGTTGTTTTGTAATAAGAAATTATAGTAAAATTAAAATATTAATATATACTATATATAATTACTATATTATATATATATAATTAATATATAAATATAATAATATATATATTAATATATTAGTTTATGAATATAATATATAGTATAATAATATTATAAATATCTATTATTGGACTATACGTATAGTATACGGTTTATTATATAGTAAATTACTTTTCACATTTTATAAAAAATTCGGAATTCATGAATATTTTCTAATTTTTTTTTTAGATTAAAATTCATTATTATTATTGATTAAGAAAATACTCGTTTATTGATCAGGCCCTATATATATTATGTAGTATATATATAATATATTTATTATAATAGGTATAGTATAATATATATATATTATATATATATATATAATATAATATATATAAATAATATCTATATAATATATATAATATATATAAAAAAAAGAAAAAAATATAAAAATCATTGGATTTTTGAGCAAAAAAAATTAGTAAAAAGATAGATGATTGATAAATTGAGTTTTTCCATGCCATGCCTGGTATATATAGTATATATTAAGTAATTATTAATATATATATATATATATATATATATATATAATATATATTATATAATATATATATATATATTATATTATTATATATTAATATATAATATATAATATATATATAATATATATATAATATATATATTTATATATATATATGATAATGGTTAAGGAATAGAATAGGGGAATCTGCTTAGAATAATGAATAGGGATGGTGCTTTCGTAACTGATGAAATATATATGAGGGAGTGTGGAGGGAACACTTCGGAAATCTGCATAACATGCAATAATGAAGAGGTGATAGTGAATGTGTGTGGGTTTGATGGTGCAAGAAGGAATAGGTATATTGTGGATAAGGTCATTAGTAAAGTAATAGGCAGAGTGAGAAAGTTAAAGAATGGTAGTGACTATTGACTAATGGGAAGTGACTGATCAAGAAGCAGTATGATGGTGATTGATTGGATTTGAAAGTTGTGTAAGAAAGCGTTTATAGAGGGTATAGTTCCGAGTGATTGGGAAGCTCTATGGCAGGTGTTAGTGATATCAATGCTGGTGGTAGGCTTCTGAATGGAATCAAATGTAAGACTGACGATAGTGAAGCATATGTAAGAATAAATGAGTGGAGTGATTGGTGAGATATTAATAGCGGAATGAGCAGGGATTGTTATGTCTCCATGGTTATTCAATTTTTTATATGGATGGGGGTAAGAAAGAATTAAGAGGTGGTTGTGCAGGGATGGATGTGTAGATTCGAATGTTGTTTTTTTGTGGTGATGCTAAGAGTTCTTTGAGAGGTATTGGTAGAAAGAAAAAAGAAAAAAATTTTTTTTGGGCGGGTGTGTAAAGAAGGGTGAAAGTAAGAATGTAGATAGGATAAGACGTTATGGTTGTAGTGAGGACAGTCACATTTAAAATGTTTGGGAATGGTTGTATATTTGGAGAAAGAAAAGAATAAGAAACGGAATGGATGATGCAGAGTGTATAGGAAAAGTTGTGAATGCAGGAACTGGTGTGCATATAAAGCGTTGGTGGATTGTAAAGGACTAAGTCTTGAGTGTGCTGGTGTTTTGCATGAGGTAATTTTGAATTGTTGTGAGTTAGCATATATAGGTATGAGATTATTGGTCTGGATATACGGTTAATCTAAAGCACAAATGCGTTCAGAAGACATTTAAGGAGCGTGTTAGGTTGAGAGAATGATAAAATGGGGTATGGAACGTGTTAGAGGTTTAATTGTGTGGAAAAAGAGGATTAAATGAGAGAATAATGAAGTACATTGAGATGGTTTGGTCAATGTGGAAAGGATGGTATAGTCGGCTTGTTAGGGGTATATAGTGGTACTGTGTTGGGATCGATCGACTGGGAACTGAGAAATGTTGGATTTGGTAGTAAAGGAATGCCTGGAAGAAGAATGTGAGTTTGGCATAGAGGCGAGAAAAAAGGTCATAATAGGAGTGAGTGTGGGGTTTTGTGATGAGTATGGTTGTGCCACTAAGCAAAGGAACAAACCTACATTATGAGATGATATGTGAGGGTCCGTTGCGGTAAGTGAAGCTCTAGGGTGGATTTTCTGATGCGACGATTTTCACTAAAAAGTGTAAGGGTGGTAATGTGGGATTTTCTTTCGATTGCGATCAATTTTACTACTTTGTTTTGGTGATGTAATGCCCTTTAACCTCTTCTGGAGAGAAGAGGTGAGATGGTGTGAGATGATTACAATAAATATAAAATAATGCAAAGAATATAAATATATTCTTGAATGATTTTTTTTTATAAATGTATATCATATTGATTTTTTATAATGCAGTTTTTGGCCGGGATTTATGAAATGGGCAATGCTGGAACTCTATAATGCTCCATGCATTTGCCCAGCGACATCAGCAATATATTATAATAATTATATATATATAAATATTATATATTTAATATATATATATCATATATAATGTCTAATATATATAAATATAATATATATATTTATATATATATAATATAATATTAATATATATTACTATATAAATTATATATATATTCGTATATTATATAGGAGATATAATATATTATAAAATATATATATATATAAATAATTATATTTTATAATATAATAATATATATTATATAAATATATTATATATAATTATATATATATATTATATAAAATATATTTATAAGAATAGTATATAACGTATATATATATATATATAATATAATATAATATATATATAATATATATATATATATATATATAGTATATTATATTATATTATTATATAGACAGATTTGATAAAGATTTTATTCATAATTTATATAAAATTTTGTATAATATACCTTACAGAATTTTTAAAATGCCATTATTCGTAAAAGATTTTTATTGATTTGATATGTTACGAAAGATCCTAATAGAGTGTAAATATGCACGACAAAATACTAGTAGTTCATAAAGCATTTAATGGCCACTTCAAACATATAGAAAATAATACGAAGAGAATATCTGACGAAATCAATTTGGAATAGTAAAAGGAGAATCGCTTTTTTTCTTAAACACTCGGGACATCAAAATATGTAATATCCAAGTGATGTCTTGTAAAAAATTGTTCCCCAATGAATCAAGATGACAAAGTCAAGGCACAAATTATTTCAGGAAAAATATAATAATTTATATTGAGCATTTACGACATAATCACTGAAGAGAAGAGACCGCAAGAACTTGTATGGCTGGCCCAATTATCAAAGGAGAATGGTAAGAAGAGGATTGATTTCTGGGAGTAGTGAGGTATGTGTATAAAATATTGGAGATCAAGAGTATTCAAGAAAATTATTAGACTGATCAATTTCATTTACTTATAGGAAATATGGATTAGCTAAATTTAAACGAGTCATTTAATTCTTTAACTATTATGGCTTACAAGCTTTGAAAAATTGTCTTTTGTATTCGCATTGCAATATATATTATATATGAAATGGAACGGTATATCATATATATATATATATATATATATAAAATATATATTATATATATATTATTATATTTAATATATAACAATATATACTATTTATATATATATACAATAATATAATATTATTATATTATATATTAATATATTATATATATATATATTAATACGGTATATGATAATATATATATATATATATATATACCAGTATCTATAATTTTGGATTTAAATTTGAATTTAATGAGTATCTATTACTCAATTATGAGATATTTTATATTTATTCAATATATATTTCTATCTTATATTTTGTTTAAAGATGGGCTATGGGTTATGTAAAATAAATCCCTTCCAGCTAATTTTTTAATTATCAAGTACATTAGGAACCAGAATTTTTAAAAATTCCAGCCGGAACCGGAAAAGAGTGTCAAATTCCGGTACACCTCTAATAGATATAAACCAAAGTTTTAAGTAAATGAAACCATTTCAAAGAATTA
>JABUQX010028542.1:30000-32500 GCA_015478945.1 Trachelipus rathkii | reverse complement strand
TACTTTGTATCCAAGGATTAAACCTCTAGCTTTTGTAGAAAAAAAGTTGTAGCGTTTGAAAACTTTAAATGCAATTTATAGAAAACTATGAAATTTCAAGGTCACCACCTCATTTCTCAAAAAGGGGGAAAACAGTATAGAAATATTATCAAAATAAAAAGTTTTATTTCAAATTCTTCACTTAAAAGTCAATTATGAAAAAATCTGTAGTAGTTACAGATTTTTCATATTTGTAGATCTCGTGACAATTTCTTTTAGCTTTTTCTTGTTTTTATCAGATTTATATCAGATGGAGATCTCAATTATTAAAGAATTTATACCAATTTTTGTTAAATATGAACTGCTCAGATGTAATGGGTAATTTTTTTCACACATATATATTTAAAATAATTATTCCAGCTACAACATGTTACAGATTCACTAAAAGCTACAAACTCTATCAAAAATATTTTTAATTTAAAATTATAGTAACTTTTTAGTCATTTAATTCTTTTTTAAATATATTGACCTTAAAAAAAGTAAAGGAGTTAGAGTATTGGGATCAATACATAATATAATATATTTTTTAAAAGGTATACCAATATGAAAGGTAGCTATATCCTAAATACTTTTTGAAATATATCCAATTGTTTCATATCATGATCTCATAAAATTTGTCAATATAATTTTCTTAAAAAATTTTAAAATCAAGTTATACCAGCCACAACCTTTATATGAACATGGCACTTATTCACTGCAAGTTACAAACCTCTATTAAAAATATTTAAAAAAAATGAAATTATCAGCAAATTTAGTCATCACCCTACAAATAATAAACAGAACAAGCCAACTGATGTAAAGCATGCTTTTTAACCCAGTACCAAAAAACCAGCCAACTTGACTTAGTCATTATATTTTATAAGTAATATTGTTACAACATGCAGTATCAACACTTAATAGCACCAATTTCATGCAATTTGCAAAATCCTACAGTTCCATAAGACTTGTCAAAAATGTATAATATACAGATTTAACAAAATTGAAATCTTGCATACAGTTCAATTTCAATAATAGTCAATTTAATTTAATCAATACATGCAAACAATAACTAATCTTAAGTATTAATAACCTTAATAACTAAAAAACTGCCAATTTGACTAGGTCAAAAGACATTATATGATGCCCAAACTATCCATTTGCCTATTCAAACTCTTCTTAAAAATTGAAAGGGAGTACACTCAATAACTTCCTGTGGTTAAGCCATTCCAAAAAATTAAATACTCTATTGGTAAATGAATATTTCTTATATCAAGCTGGCATGTCCTCTTCCTAATTTTCTTATTGTGCCCTCTTTTTTTCTCATCCATAGTCTACCAAAAAGAGTTTGAGTCTCAATATTATCAATAGATGCAAATATTTTATAGACCAGAATCGAGTCGCATGTAAGGCATCCCCTTTCTTTAAAATATATTCCTAACTCATTTAGCACCATTTAGCTTGATGCCCAAAATTTTAGCCTGTATACACACACACACACACACACACACATACATACATACATATCGTACATATACAAGTTCCCAGTTGTCTATACTTTTTAATTATTATTATTATTATTATTATTATTATTATTATTATTATTATTATTATTATTATTATTATTATTATTTTGGATGCTTTTTCAAGCCTCCTAAAGTATTTCCTTTCACAGAAGAAATTTTCTTTAAAATTATTCTTGATAAAAATAAAAACAATTGAATTTTAGTATAGTAACCCAAGCTTTTCTCGTCCGTGACACTTCAGACATTATCAAGGAATAAGATTTATTTTAATATTTTAAATATCTAATTTTATAACAATTAATTTTGTGTAAACTAATAACAAAAATAAATAAATAAAATTAATAAATTTAAAAGTTAGAAAAGTTAACTTACACTGACTTTTTTGTCATTAAAGGATGTTCAAAAAATTGGCATTCTTGTTATGATTTAGTTTATTATTGGTTTAAATGTTTCTTAAGGGCGGGGAGCAACGATTCCCCCTAGGCGCAATTCATAAAAACCATTTTTTCTTGTTATGATGGAGAAGCCCCTCTTTTATATGCTGTTATCGGGATTTTTTGTGTGTTCTTCTTTAAAATGTTGAAATATTTTGCTCGGGTTATACTTATGTTGCGAAATATGTCTCATGTTGAGGGTATTCGTTGTGTATCCGATATAAGGACAAGATACATCCCTTTTCAGAACATTGAAATCGGTACAGCAACGTACTACTTCCCACCATCTGCAAAGCGTAGCTTCACGGAGTAGAGAAACACGAGCCTCAAGTGATCGATGCTTAATAGATACGATCTTAATATAAGCTTCTTCCCGTCCTTTGCTTTAATATGCTCTTTTAAAATTAATTTTAATTTGTTCTCTTTATCTTTTTTCTGACTAATATTTTCAGTTTTATAATATAATACGAGCTTATCGTTTTCGTTTTCATTCATGTTATTGGTAAGTAAATTATTTAAAGTGTT
>JABUQX010028542.1:0-27500 GCA_015478945.1 Trachelipus rathkii | reverse complement strand
AATATATATATATATATATATATATATATATATATATATATATATATATATATATATATATATATATATATATATGGGTTGGAAAAAACCCGGGTCAGACCAATAAAAACTGACCCAGTGTTTGTTTTTTTTTGGGGGGGGGGGTTTTATTGGGCTTTTCTAACTTTTTGAGTTTTTTTTTTTTTTAATTTCAAATTTGAGGAAACAAAATTATCAATAATTAATTTGTTTTATAATAATAATAATCATTTCACTATTATTTTGCAAATACATTAAAAAGTAGGTGTAAAATTTACAAAATAAATAATTAATTATTTTGGTAGCAGACTTTATTCAATATCCACTGGCTGAATGAAAGTTATTGCCTCATTGTAAAGCTTGTAAAAGTAACTGGTATTACTATTGGTGTGTGTTAGTGATGGTCATAACATAAGTATTTCATAAATTAAAATAATTAAGTAATCTATTTATATCAATATTTTTAAACTTTAATCACATGTTATCACCACCATAGTCTCATACTCTGGCAAGTTACCAAGTTGCTTACTAAAGTTCAGTAGCTGTATCCTAAGCATGATAGGATTAATTGTCACAACAACTTATAAATAGCCCTCTAAACTTGCAATCAGTCACAGCCCTCAAGTTAAACTGTGGATCATAATTCATAAATATATAACTGATTTGATATTCACTAAAACTAAACTTAGTCTAAAAATTAATCAGTAATTGTAGTTTGTAGACCAATTTATTGAATTCTGTAAAATAATTTTTAACTGTGGTTCATATTTTTCACTTGAATTCTAATGGAGATACTATAATTAAATTATAACATTTCAATTTTCAGATTATAAAAATATAATTTTCACTCATTTGATAAATTTACTCATATATCTAAAATTGTGACAGATTATTAATTAACAGTTAATAAAATCATTAACATGAGAAACTAATAAACTGTATAGGGCCCCTATATAAACTTAGTATCAGAATCATTAAAAAATATTGAAAGGAAATAATTAAATATACCTATTAGAAGTTGAAAAAAAAATAAAAAATTAGAATGGCCAGAAGTCAATGAGGTTGAAGGAGAGGTAAACAAAAGTCTGCTGTGATCACTGCAAGTTGTTGATTAGATCAATGAGTTAACATCTCAAAAAGTCTTCTCAAAAAATGAAAACTTTTGAGAAACAGGGATGCAGTTTACAATGTGAGCTTTTAAATAGTTAATTTTTAGTCAATTTCATTTAAGAATAAATTTATTTGTAGTAAAAAAATTTAAATAAATTTTCATTTTATTTTTTTAGAATATTTAAAAGTAAAAATCTTGAATAAAATGCAACTAAGCTCACTACTAATAAAACATATTGCAGTTAATATTATTGCATATTAATAATTTTTTAAAAATATCTTTCAAATTGTTGAAAATAACAGCAAAGATGAAAAACCGCACTTGACCACTGTTTTTTTTTAGGTTGGCTTTTTTGTGCAGTTTTTTTGGTGGGTTTTTATAATGCCAACCCTGATATATATATATATATATATATAATATAAGGGGAGGAGTGTCCCTATTATAATTATATTATATATATATAGTATATAATATATATATATATATATATATAATATAGTATATATATATATATATATATTATATATTATATTTTATGATATTATATATTATAATATAGTATATATATATATATATATATATAGTATATAATATATTATATTATATTATATATATATATATATATATAGTATATATATATATATATATATATATATATATATATATATATAAGGGGAGGGAAGTAGTGTCCCTGACACAATGAGATTAATTGTTTAAATAAGTAAATAACTAAAAAATTATTTGTTTTTTTTTTAATATTGAGCAATTATTAATACGAGATCAGCTCTTTGTAGTAATTAAGGTAATTATATTAATCTCTCTAAGCATTTTCAATTTATAGGTTAAATGGTAGAGATTTGCTGCTGGCATCAGAAGAAATTGTTAATATATTTCCTAATGAATTTAAAGAAACCTACTTCATACCCAGTGGAGAAAATGTAAAGCTATCAAAAGGTAAACTAGCAGACCGCTATAGAAATACCAGAAAACTTTTAGTCAAGAAGAATGTTGCACCAAAAACTTCGATACACCAAAATGTCATGAAAGGACGAGACGCCAAAAAGCGGTTATATATATTATATAATTATATATATACTATATATATATATATATATATATATATATATATTATATAGTGAAATCATGTATATTATATATAATATATATATATAATATATATATATATATATATATATATATATCCCATTAATGTACCCACCTCGTCGAGGTGGAGGGCCCAGATGCGGGCTAATTGCTCGCATCTGCGAAGTGGTACGTTTTTGTTTTTTTTTCTCATTTTCCCTTCCTTTGTCGGGGTCTATAATATATATATATATATATATATATTATATCTATATATATATAATAATATTATAATAATATATATATATAATATTAATTATATATTATATATTATATATAGTTATATATATATATATATATATATATATATATATTTATATATAGATCAAAAGTACAATGTGTTCAGATAGACAATCTCAAGGGTGTTTTAGGTGTGAGAAGAATAGATAAAATGAGGGATGAACATATTAGGGAATTGTGTGGTGTGAAGAAAGGAGTAAATGAGAGTACCCTGAGATGGGTGTTGGTCATGTGAAAAGGATGGAAGATAGTCGGTTGGCTAAGTGAATGTATAGTGGTGAGTGTGTTGGGAACCGACCGGATGGGAGACCGAAGGAAAAGTTTATTGAGTCGGTAAAGGAATGCCTGGAGGAGAGGAATGTGAGTTTGGCTGAGGCGAGAATAAAGGTGCATAATGTGAGTGAATGGCGGGGTTTTGTGAGGGGGCATGGTTGCGGGTGTCGCTCGGCGGATGAACCGCACATTGACGAGATATCATAGTGAGGATCCGTCGCAGTCCCATGAAGCTCTAGGGTGGATTTTTCTGACTGCGACGAGTTCTCACTAAAAGGTATAAAAGGGGGCGGTAGGGCTGGGCTTTCTTTTCGACTTCCGTCATATTCTTCTACTACTTTTCTTTTCCAATGCATGTTGCGCACCTTACCCCCAATCTTGGGGAGGAAGAGGAGGTTAATAATAATAATAATAATAATAATAATATATATATATATAATTATATATATATTTATATATATATATATATATAATATATATATATATATATATATATATATATATATATATATATTATATATATATATATATATATATATTATATATATATATATTCAATGCCTGGTGACAAATATAAAGAGGTTTTCGTAACAATAAATACTAAAATTTTATTAAAATTAAAGAAAAAAGTTGACAGATACATTATTAATTTATTTAAAAAAAAAATTAAAACTAGAATCCTATGGAATGGTGGACAAATGAAAGCAAAAAAAAGTTTTAAAATTTATCATGTGTTGCACAGAATTATCTATCATCACCACCTTCGTAGAGAGGGAGAAAAGTAGAGATTTTAGCAGTATTGGAAACATGTATGCAGCTAGACGTCTTGAGACTTCTGGAAGTCCAGGAATCAAGGAAAGCGAGGAAAGAGAAAGAGAAGTGGGTCGAGAGGGGGCTGGAGGAGAGGCAGGTGGATGAGACGGGGTGGGTTGTGAGGGATAGCGTGGGAAGAGAGTTCAAGGAGGATTTCCGCGCGGTGGGGAAGGGAGGGTGGGTGCGGGGGGGGCAGGGGGTGAAGAGAAGGTGCGGCAGCGGGGGGGGAAGGGGAGGGTGGGTGGGGGTGAGGGAGGAGGGAGTGTGTGGGGGCGGAGGGGGAAGGAGCGGGGGAGCCGGGAGGGGGTGGGGAGGGGGGGGGGTGGGGGGTGAGGGTTAGAGGGAGTAATGTATGGCCGCGTTAGCGGCGAATGAGTGATGTGTCAGGGTGGAGTGGTTTTGTGTTATATAGTGGTGTGGGGGTGGTGGGTGTGCGGCGGTTAGCTGAGTTGGGTGGAGAAGTTGGTTGTGATAGGCGTAGGTGGAGGTGATATTTGTGGTTGTTGGGGTAATAATTTTTATTAAAATAGTTTTTTTCAATTGAATGACATTCCATAAATATACTTCTATCCTTTTCTTTATTTTTTTAGTTCACTATTGACCTAACTATTCCATTCGCATAATTCTTTGTCTTTATAAGTGTTTTTCCAAAGATCTCATCCTTTTGTATTGTGTGAAGGTGTGATTGTGGTGTGTTATGGATGTATTTTAGACTGTAGTGACTTATGACTTAATCTATATTATATGCTGTTTTCTGTTTTAGCTGGATTTTACTTTTTTAAGTGTGTTTTTATTTTTGAGGTTTGAAGAAGTGATTTTGGATTTTGTGCAGTTGAAGGTATTTATTATTTATTTATAAAATGATTTTCAAACAAAAAAACTAACTTTAACGACAGTGGTTGGACGTCAAAACTGAACCCACAAGTTTATCAGGTTGGTTAGGGTAAAGATCCTAATAGTTCCGAGGGCATACTGTAAAAGTATGTAAAAAGAACTTTGATTTCTATCTAACATGGGCCGCCAAGCCGAAGTTTCACATTCAGGAATGGAAACTCATTTGAATTTTAATCAAAACTCAGCAGGAAACACCATCATTGAAAAACTTTTTCGTTACGTGTTTTAATAATACAACAAATATAAGTGAAAGTGTGTGCACTGAAAATTACATGCATCCATGTATCAAACTTCTAATCATCACTCAAACCGATTGTAATGACCCCTGAGTTTTTATTATAACCAACGCAAAACCAGTTTATCAATCAGTTTCATCTTTATTTTGCATTAAAGATGATGTTTCAAGATCTGAAATAATACTATGGGCATAAAAGGTGGTGGATGATAAAATGTCTTAAACTCGTGTGCAGATATAGGGGGGATACATTTAAATTAATGTTTCCCAGATAGTGCGATAGCTTCAAATTTTTAAAATGGGGCCGATGAAATGTAAAATAATGGTGATTAACCAATGGACTTGCTCCTAGTTTTTCTAGAAAGCAAAAAGCAACAATTACCACTCTACTTTGCAGTGAACTTCATTCCATTCTACCCTTGAATTAAAAATTCAAAAATGATTTTTATGGTGACTGTCTTTTTAAGAGACTTAATTAGTATTTTTCTTCTATAGTACCAAAGAAAATTTCAATGCTGGAATTGTGGCAAATATTTAAATTAGGACTGATATTTTGCAGTGGAAGGAGTTGGGAAGGAGGGTTTTCTATAAATTAGCAATTTTAGTGGAGAATCTGAACGAACATAGTCTGATTTCTCAAAAAAAATAGTGGCACAATGCTATAAGATGCTCATGAAAGTTTTCATAAAAGATCCTATCACTCAAAAAATGTTGACAATTGTAAGAGCTGCCCAATGGAGATATGAAAAGAGGATGCTAAAGAAGGAGAACAAAAAGAAAGAAGAAGAATAAAAAGGTTGAAAAAAACAAAATTATTCATACAAGATCTATAAACTTGAAGAGCAGGGAAAGATGTTAAAACTGAAAACCCTTGACAGAAGAGACGCTATAAAACAAAATTCAGATGCTTGAGAAGAAAAAGTTTAACCTAAATCTCCGCCATTGTAGGAACTTTGTGATCACGAGTGGGGAGCGTTAGTTTCAGACGTAGGACCTATTAATGTAGAGCTGTTGTAATTTATTTTCGTGTTTGTATAAATAAAAAACCGTTTAGCGTTTTTGGAAAAAAAATAAAGAAAGGAGTGCGTTGGACGGCGGCTATGGGAAGGTATAGGCTGATTAACTTAATAAAAAAATTTTTTTTGCTGTAAATTCATCCATGAATAGATGAAACAGTTTTGCTAACAGCAAATTTTCATAATTAATGTATGAACTGAGTAAGTATAGGCTGCAATAATGATTAATAGATATTTTATATGCAAAAATAACGAACACGTCTTGGGATCGCTGGGTCAGGGAAAATTTGCAGATTTGTCAGGGAAGTCAGGGAAATCAAATTCAAAATTTTCAGTGTGAACCCTGTGAATGACGTAATAGAACTGCTGAGACACAGGGAAATTGTAGAATGTTTCTATGCTCAATAGGATAGGACATATTCATATGAGAATACTGATCATTTTTCCTAAGTGTGTTCATTTGATTTCTAGGGCGACCCCATTTTGACTCTGAAAATAGAGATTGCAACTATTTTCTTTGAATATAGGAAATCGTAAAAGAAGTGAAAGACATTTAATACTCAACTGTAAGTGCTGATCCAAATATTATGTGTATAACCATATGGCGTGTTAAGAATTTTTTAAAAATAATCTCATCACACTTGACAATACCCGGCCCAATGTTGAAGGCTGCTTACCTTCCAATCATATATATATATAATATTATATATATATATATATAGTATTAGTATAGCTACGTACGTATCATTAGGTTATACTACTATATATATGTATTAATATATAAAAAAGATATAGTAGTAGTAGTATATATATATTATATATATATACTATATATATATATATATATATAAATATATATATATAGTATATTATATATATATATAATATATATATATGTATAGTATATTAGTCCCAGAAGATGTTAAAGCAGCTATAGAGTGGCTAAAGTGTTATTCTGATCCCTGGATTGAGGTGGAAGAAAAGTTGCGAGTTACTTCAAATTATAGAATGGATGCCATTATTGATGATACTAAGAAAACGTTGGGTGAATTACTACAGAATGATACCATTTTAAAGCTCTAAAAGGACATGCATTGGTAAGATTGAAACTAGATCATGATTGAAAGTACAAATCTTGCTCAAGTTAATGTATTAGTTTAAATAAATAGAGCGATGAAGTTTTAGTTAAGTTTTTTAAGGACTTTCTTTTCAAAATTTTTGTCTCACAGATCGAAATAGATTTTGAATATCTTCATCCCGGAAAAGGACAAAGCTTTATTGAGAAGTGGAGCAAGGCTAGGATGAATATCAAAACTTTATTGCAAAGTAGATTGAATGACGTCTCGTCACAGCTTCTATTGGAGTCCGTTTCTTGTACAGGAGGTGAGTTAATAATTTTCACTCAATTTGCTAAGTAATTTTTTTTTTTTAAGTTCACAACTCACGGGCATAGTCCTATTCAAGGAGAGGAACTTCACTAGGTAGTTTCTACCTAAGATCCGAGCGAGGATACGAACCCAGGCCCTTCCACTCGTCAACCAGACGCTCTAGCGTTGAGCCACGCTATTCTCCAATTAGGAATATTCTATCATTGTACTCATAAAACTATTGTCTGTGTGAATTTTGTAATTAAAATTATTAAAGTTTCTATTTTAATAAAGAAATCTTTAGACTGATTGAAACTGAAGAAAAGTTACTGTGTATTTTATAATAATAATAAATTAATTTTCATGCCTGTAATTATTTGTTTATATTAAAAATACTATTATTTCAGGTAACGAAGATGACCTATTATCTACTTGAAATTCATGTCATTGCTATGTCCAGCCGAGTATGGCATTTTGGAAAATACTGCTAAAAAGAAATGGACACCCACCACAGTTTTCTGACCTCTATAATGCATTATTCTTCGATGTTAAGGTATATATATATAGTATACTATATATAACATACTATATAATATATATATATATATATATATATATATATATATATATATATATATATTATATATATATAATATATATATATATATATATCATATATATATATCATATATAGAGTTTTTCGCTACAGGACCTAACACGGCCACAGAAAGGCGGCCATACTAGTTTGAAATATCATACTCTGTGGGTGGTCCTAACATCTATGGTATATAATGCTCCAAAGAAAAAATTTGAGTTGACGAAAAGACATATTGCAGTCAACAAATGAAATAAAAAAAAGGCTAAATAAAAAAATGCCCTTTACATATATAAATAGACCTAATATTATATAACAAAATCAATATTCCTACTAAAGAATATTCAATATCTTGGAAGAAAAATAAGGAAAATTGAGTTACTGGTAATGTTCAAATGGTGAGGATCAGATAAGATATGGAGATAACTTTTTTATAAAGGTGCTATGGACCATAAAAGTTCGGGGAAAATAACCGACCGGCGAGCGGTCCAGAATTGGGTTGTAATCATAAAAGATATGGGTGAACTGATTGTTGGGGTATGACGACTGCCAAAAATTTACAAATGGTAGGAGGGTCTCCGCACATAAATGGTTTGGCATGTATATTCAGTGGTGGGCCACATGCGTGAGGCGTGCAAGTATTACTTTCGTTGGCAAGAGCGATTCCGTCGGTCGAGAGAAGGACCACCTCACCAATGTTCGCTTTAGATTATTTTAAAGTTTCCCTCCCACGCGATCACTTGAATCCCCAGCACTCTTTCCAACGAGACCGGAAGCTTTGTCGGAGAGCACGGAATAAATAATCCAGTTGATGGAAGGTGACCTTGTCGAGTGGCATCCGGGAGGTACCCTAGAACAACTCCTGAAAGAAGAAGTGGTCAATTTGGCCTCTTTAACAGCGATCATTTGCAGTTACCCCTACCATGAGAGGGGGCCCAGGCCATAGTGTGATTTGTTTCTTACCGAAGTGGAGCAGCCGAAGAAGAATATTTCCGTTGTACACATTGTAATTTTAGTTTTAGAGCCGTCAAGTAAACACTGCAGTAAATCCACCGTGAAACTGCAGAATGAGACAGGAATGATGCCTTTTAAAAAACGGCAGCATGGTCCGGCTAGATTTGGAGAAGAGAATTCAGGACCGTGCAAATGTGGGAGTAGGGAACAGCCAAGGGTGTACTATCCTTCATTGTAAGACAAAACGGCGAGCACCTTTTGGCAAAGGGTTATGTTGAGAAGTTAAGCAATGTTATAAACAATGTTGACAAATGGCACAGTAGAGGATCTGAGGCTATCCTCTTTGCAGAATCGGGTGTTCTAGGCGGATGGTACTGGGGGTTTGAAAAGCGGCGGGACAAAGGGATAAAAAACTTGCCCCCAAAACAACAACACATCGATTATTATACTCTTCGAAGAAAGCAGTGCATCACGTCAGATACAACTTCAAGGCTTCACCGGGGGACGATCGGGAAGGCTCCAGTGGAAAGATACGGGATCCGCCTCATTTTGAATTGGGATCCAACAAGGGTTGCGTAGTACGAGTTGGGGAAGCCTGGACCATATTACTGCCGCAGCCTAGTCCACACTTCAATCTGATAAAGGCTATTATACAGAGACCGTAAAAGGGACTTGCGATCTCCACCCCAGACAGATTTTTGAGGAGAGATGAACGTAAATACGGTCAGCACGCGATTTTTGCACTTCGTTTTTCAGGAGTATTTAAGTGCGGTGATGAATATGTTTAGGTGATCATATATAATATATATATATATATATATATATATATATTTATATATAATATATATTATATATATATATTACTTATATACATATATTACTATATATATATTATATATAATATATATATATACTATATATATTTACTATATTATATATATATATATATATATATATATTACACTGCTCTTCTCCAATTCCTTAGGAACTATACCCTCCATAAATACTCTTGTTACACAACTTCAAATCCACTCAATCACTATAAATCTCGCATTCTTGATCATTTCACCAGTAAATGTATCTATGCCTGCAGAATTTCACCCATTCTTCAACTTTTCTCACTCTACCCATTACCTCCTCCTTACCTATTCGACCTCATCCCCCAAAATACATATTCCTACTTGCACCATTTCAAACTCGCACACATTCACTTTCACCTCTTCGTTACTGCCATATTATGCAGGCCTTCGAAATGTTCCCTCCACACTCTCCTCACACCATTTCATAAGTACGAAAGCACTATCTCTAAATTATGTATTCTCTGAGATATTCCCTTATTCTCATTCTTAATCTTTACCGCCCCGCTCTCTTTACCAACAATAACTTCCATATTTCCCTTGTACTATCCCCATTCATCCCCTTCCAAACTCTTCATTAACCTCATATTTCCTCCTACGTATACATCTTTTAGTCTTCCTTTTTCCCCCCTTATATAATTCAAACATCTTTCTTTTGAGAACCTCATCATTGGCTTTTTAGTACATTTAACCAAGCTTCTTTTTTACTTCTTAACCGCTTGCATCACTTCTTCCATCTCCACCACTCACTGTTAAACATTCTTACTTTCTACTTTTAGCACCATCACACATACTTCTTTTCTCACAGAAAACAACCGCCTTCTTCATTTGCTTCCAGATCTGTTTAGTTCCAACTTTGTTCACATTCAAAAAAGCTTACAAAAAAAAAAACTTATTCGAAAACGCTATCAAATATTTTATCCTTATGACCTGTTCACCTTACTTCTTCACTCTTATCCTACCCACTTCCTTTCCTTATCACCTCCCTCTTCCACCCAAGCCCCCACTAACCTAATTTTACATTAAAACAACATAAATGATCCCAATTGGTCCCATTCCTAACCCTCCCAAAACCTGATTTAACCATTCTAACATCATACACATTCAACCATGCTCCTTCTCTTACCAACACAAATCAATCATACGTTTCACTTCAATACCATCTCTACCTACACACAACTCTAGTAACTTATGAATAACTCTTGTTGTTTAAAGAGAAAGTATTACTTATACCATACCTCTCTCCTCACAGAAATTAATCCACCTTAACCTGACCATTCCATTTTCTCCCGGCACACCCAAAGCCGACCTGGTTATATATTACCATCTCTTTTTTGATCACCTACTTCCAACCATTTTTAGGTCGCCCAACCAAATCAATTCTGAACTCCCTACTCACCCCATCCAAAAGCATCATTTCGAGTTTATTCCCAAAAACTACACTCTTCTTTCAACATGTATGTACCCTCAAATGGACCATATGTCAAAACCCCACAACACATACCTTGACCTTCTCGAACTAAATTATTCAACCAAGAGAATTCTAGAAACCTCACCACAAAACAAAAATCTACCACTAGCTCCTATACCACATGACAACCTCCATCAGAATGCAACTCCTTCTCTCCCCTTCTCATTCCGTTCCATACCCAGCACGATACCACATTTCACACCAACCCAATCTTCACCATTTCCTTTCGTCTTCGTTTAAGTCACATCGCACGAAGCAAAAATGGTATTATCTATTCATATCCCTCTCCTCTCTCCCTCTTCCTCCTCCCTTTCTCCGAAGTTACTCAGCTGACATTCCATTTGTACCTCAAACGATTCATACAATTTCGGCGAAAGAAAGAAGGCCGCTTACGGCGATTACTACTTCTTCCGAGGCATGCATTCCGTAGTTCCTGGCAGAGATAAGTGGCAGTTGGCGCAGGCCAATCCCAAGCTACCACCGTCCATTTCAGTCGAACTTTTTACGACAAGCATGAACAAAACGAGTGCAAATTCTTTCTCCCCATATATATAAATATACTATTAATTTATTAGAATCAGTAATGTATGTGCCTATATAACTTATTATATTAGACTATTATATTGTGTGTTATTATAATATACAATATATTATATATTATATATATATATATATATATATATATATATAAATATAGAATATAAAAATATAAATATAAATATAAATATAAATATAAATATTAAAATATAAATATAGAATATAAAATATAAATCATTAAAATAGCTATATATATATATATATATATATATATACACTATATTATATATAAATATATATATATAAAAAATATAAAAATAATAATAATATAGTATACTTCGTATATATATATATATACTATATATATTTATATATATATATATATATATTATATATATATATATTATATATAATACTTATTATATATATAGATAAATTATATATCGTATAATATATAATATATATTAATATATATACTATTAATATATATGTATACATATACCTACTAATTAATCTTATCACTATGCAGAGCCCTGATCCCAACATCTAAAATGAAGGCAGTGGCACAGAACACGGAACCAGGAAGACCAAAATGCCGCCCGAATTTTACATTTACCCTTCACGCATTTGTGATATTTTATGAGAAATTAAAGTCCATTTAATAATTGTTTAGTTTATGTAGACGACATTTTTTATAAGCACACAAATGTTATTTGCGCAGTTGACTGTTGTTTTAAGGTCTTTCACGTTTTAAATTTAAAGTATCCAGTAGAATGTTCAAATGTATGGAACTTTTTTCAACTTATTTTCTATGAAATTGAGACAAAGTGGGATAAGACGTCTCCTTCTGTATATTCTTTAATTTCTGAGTTAAACAGTCAACATGTTAAACTGTTCATACTGTACGAAGACCTTTTCTAGTATTAACCAATACTTACTTCATTTAACTTATTTTCATGCTGATGTTAGGGAGGAAGGGTATAAATGTACCGTATTAATTTGTCAAGTCTTTTTCTTCGAAAGCTAATTTTAAGAAGCATTTAATGAATGTACATAAAATTCCAATCTCGTATGACAAAGCTAGTAGTTACTCATGTGATGATCATAATTTTGAAAATGATAGTCCAATGTCATGTGAAGAGGTCGAACCTTGTACTAATAATAACTTTGAGCAACTTGGTTCAGAGCATAATAAACGTATAAAAACATTTAAAGTTTCTCAAAGTTGTAAGTCAGGACCTGAAGAGATTTCTGGGCCAGCCAATTTTTCATATGTGAAGGATTTTGAATTTCGAAAATTAGAAAATGAGCTACATTTCATAAGAAAGTCATTCCTTGTAAATTTGTATAGTAACTTAAATAGAAAAACAGTTTCTGATATTCTTGCCTCTGCATCAACTTTTTCTTCCAATATGCTGGAAACCCTTGAGTCAGAAATAATTAGTATTTTAAAGTTCCATGGTTCCTTGTCCAGTATTAATGAGATACGTAATTGCTTTAGAATGGCATTAATTCCTTCAAATTCCTTAAACACTCAGTACCTTCAGCTTCAGTTTTTGGAAACTTCTACATTGTATATAAAACCTGTCTCTCATATTTTACAACAATGTTTGCAAAGTAAAAGGCGCAGCCGATTAACGGTTAATATTGTGCCAGAAGCAGTTTGTAGTTATTATACACCTTTGAATAAACTGTTCAAAATTTATTTTGAAATACCTGGGATATATTGCACTGGATTACATGAAGAATAATTCAAACATATCTGAACATTTGCAAGATTTTTTAAACGGGCATTTATGGCGATCTAAGAAATCAAGATTTAAAGGCAAAGTAGTTTTCCCGCTATTTGTATACTATGATGATTTCGAAACTGGTAATCCATTAAGGTCCCATGTAGGTATTAACAAATTGGCAGCAGTATACATTTCACTCAGATGTTTTCCTCCTCAATTATTGAGTAAATTAGAACATATATTTCTGGTTTTATTATTTCATTCGGTTGATCGAGGAAGATATGGTAATCATCAAATTTTTAAACCGTTAATTGATCAATTAATTTCATTAGAAACGGACGTCATAGTTATTAATTGTAAGGGTGAAAATTTTAAAATATATTTTGTTATGGGTTTATTTTTAAGTGATAACTTAGGTATTAATTCTGCATTAGGTTTTGTTGAGAGCTTTTCTGCTAACATGCTATGTAGGTTTTGTAAAATAACCAAAGAAAATTTGCATCGAGAACATGTCGAGTCAATTGATATTCTACGAAGTATAGACGATTATGAAAAAAATTGCTTAAGTTTGGAGAATGTTTTTGACAGTGGAATAAAAGAAGAGTGTGTTTTTAATAGAATTCCATCATTTCACTGTATTACTAATTACAGTGTCGATATAATGCATGATATATTTGAAAGGATTGCACTATATGAAATTAGCAAACTTTTGAACCGTTTCATTTGTGAAAAAAAGTACTCCCTTTCATTTCTGAATTCTGCGATAAATCATTTTGAGTACGGTTATTTATTAGATTCTCTAAATAAGCCTCCTGGTTTCACTAAGGATTCTATTTGTAATAAAAAAAATGCGCCTATCTGCTTCAGAAATGATGTGTTTTTTGAGAATCTTTAGATTCATTGTGGGTTCGTATATACCTGAAGATTTACCAGAATGGATTCTATATTTGCTACTATTGGAAATAAGTATGATCGTTACCTCAAAGTCGTTTGATGTTAAAACGGTTAATTACTTAAAGACTTTGATAAGTGAACATCACATTTTGTATACGAGTATGTTTGGAAATTTGAAGCCAAAACACCATCATATGGTTCATTATCCTCTTATTTTATTAGTAAGTGGTCCATTGTCTCATATCTGGAGTTTCAGATTCGAATCTAAACATCGGGAACTAAAATCAATTTGCCACTCTACTGTTTGTAGAAAAAATCTTTTAATAACTATTTGCATACGACATCAATTACAACTTTGTAAAAAGTTTCATGAGAAAATTGCATTTAAAGAAAATGTAGAATATGGTAAAGGTTTAGATGAACGTGGTTTCTGGTTAACTATCCAAAATAAAGTAAATCTTCCTCGTAAAAGCATTCCTTTTGATGGGTTTTCCTGGGTGAAAGTAAATGGGATTCGTTTTTGTAAAGACTATAGTGTTTTTTATGGTTCAGACAACTTGTGGCCACTATTTGGAAAAATTCATGTTATTTTTAACCATAATTCAATTGTCAATGTTTTAATTCAAAAATAAGGTCCTACGAAGTAACATTAGACGATAAATTTGTAACCGCCATATTAACTTTTTGTTCACTTGTGCAGCTTGCTTTTTGTAATAATAAGTCATTTATTGTTTACGATTAGTTTTATTAACTTTACAATTGCATTACTTGTATGAACTTTCATAAAAAGAAAATTTCTCAAAATTGCATTTTTTATTTCCTGTAATTCTCAATATATATATATATAATATATATATATACTATATATGATATATATATATATATTATAAATATAATAACTATATATATATAGTATACTAATAATATATCATTAATAATATATATACTACTAATATATATATATGTTTACTATATATCTATATATAGTCATATATATATACTATTATATATATATATATATATATATATATATATCTATTTATTATATACTATATATACTATATAATAATATATATATATATTAAATATATATTATATATATATAACTATATATATATTTTATATATATACTATATACGTATAACTATATATATTATATATATATATAATAATACTAACAATAACTATATATAAATAATATACTATATATATATACATATCATATATATATATATAATATATATACAACCTAATATATATATTTATATATCATTATATATATATATATATACCTATATAATATATATATATATATATATATACGTCATATATAATAATATATATATATATATATTAACTATATATATTATATATATAACTATATTATATACTTATTATATACTATACTATATATATATCATATATATATATATATATATATATATACGTATTTATATATATATCATATATACTATATATATATAGGTTATATACTATATACACTATATATATTATATATATAATATAATATACCTAAATGATACTATTATTATATTACTATAATATATACTAATATATATATATAGCGATACCAACAATACTAATAATAAAAAAAACCCTAACATACTACAATACAGAAACCACAACCATCAAAACACACAATCACTAGTAACTGCACAAATAATATCAATACTACTCGAAATAAAGAACTTAAAATTTCTACTCCTCAAGACTCAACTAAAAGCACTATCAACAATCTTAATTGATTATGTAGAGGAGCTTACTTATATCTACAGAAAACAATCGGCCGCAACCACAGTCATAACCATTTTCGAAAACTGATTTATACATTGAGACTCTTAATCTTACCCGCCTACATTCAGACTCAGACACTACTTGTCGCTTTTATGAGCTATAAATACATATCGATGCTTTCTCGTAAGATCCCCCGAAAGACAACCCTATGAGAACCCTTAGGAGAACCCCACATTTGAAATCCAAAAAGGAATGATTCATCTGCCATCCCCTAAGAAGCCCCTTTTTAAGATACTTCCCCAAAAGACAGAGAGAAGACAGAGAAAGACAGAAAGACAGAGAGAAGTGGAGGTAGAAAGATTGGAGATAGAGTATTAAGGATGTTTTTATAAGAGCAATTGCCATCTAGAATCCGCGGACATAGTCGGCGACAGGTTACTATGAGATACAAAGAATTTATTTCACATAAGAGAAAGAAATCAGTTAGCAGTTTAGACATCAGATCAGGGAGGTTAAAAAACTTAGAGTCGCCAACTAAAATTCTAGATAGAATCAGTTCGTCTTTTTAAAAATGACAATTATATCTTGGTATAAATAAAAAAAAGCAATACATTTATCTTTTCAATTTACATTGAATATATAAATATATTAACTAATGAATTCTAACAGTAATGGTTATACTGTTCAATATATATTATCATTAATTTTTTGCTTTCATTTTATAACTTTAAAAATAAAAAACACCAGGGAATTAAAAAAATTATAGCCTCAAGATGTAATTCACGGCTATATTAGGGAATACTGGTTGAGAAACAAAGGTAAATTGTTTAAATTGTTATAATTTGAAGTAATTCTAATTAAAAATTGTTATAGTAATTTTTAATTAATTGGTATTATTATGAAAAACATTAATTATAATTTATATTATGATTATTTGATAGCAGATACAAACGCGTTGTTTGCTAATAATAAAAAATATTAATGAGCAATAACAATAACAATTACAACAATTTTGGCAGTGGTATCAATAATAATAAATAATAATAATAATAATTTAATAATATTAATAATAAATAATAATCAATAATAAATAATAATAAATATATAAATAATAATAATCGGAATAATAAACTGTATTATAAAAGTTTTACCAGATTTCCTTTAATTATGCATTTCTTTAATAATTAATGAATAAAATAAAAAATGTGTGAATATTTTACGTTTTGAGGTTGAATTTTCATTGCTTTTATAATTTTGTATAATATAAATTTTTATGTAATTTTTAGTATAATTTAAAATATAATAAAATGGTATCATGAAATATATATATATATAATATAAATATTTTATGCTTAAAATATATTGTTACTGTAAGTTTCATGAAAATATATAAATATTGAATTTTCATTGTTTAAAAAAAAAAAAAAATTAATATGATTATTAATCTAATAATTTTTTATCTTAGAAAATTATTTAGTATTGATATGCACTATTAATACTTTTTGTCTTATCTTTATTTAAACAGGTTTTTTGGATTACTTTTCGTAATTATCTTTCCGTTGCATGTTTGAATGGAAAATAAAAATGAAAATGACAAAAGTTTTAAAATCACCACAAATCGCCGGATGTTGACGAGAGGGCAGCATGGCGAGATTGGCTTCGTTGCTCAGGATATTTGAGGTCGTAATCTTTCCATTTTATAGTGGTTACTATCGTCTTCACGTAGCACCGAGTTAAGGGTATGTTATCGACTACAAGACTGGTTTTGGTTGTAGTGGTCACTACCGTCTTCACGTAGCACCGAGTTAGAGGCTTTGGTACGGCTACAAAGACAAAAGGTCGTAAGGACGAGGAGGATCCGCTTCTTATACGAACCCTGGCACGGAATCTCCTGATAAAGGCCGAAAACCCATTCAGCAGACGAACCTTTGTTTCATTGATTTCAGTGGAGGGTAAAACTCACTGAATATCCACCAGAATCCCTAAAAGTTTAAGGTACAGTACGTACATACAAAGAAAAATGTATTTTTTATATATACAAAAAATAATACACTTACATAAAAGTTAAAATTAGAATAGAGTAGTAACCCTTCGATGAAGTCTTTCCACTCCTTCCTCTCCAACTACTAATAAACAAGGATAATCTGTACCCCGTTGGAAAAACATCATGTCCGGACACAAACGTCTAAAATCATGTTTTATTACAATTAGCTAAAGGACATATATGTTAAATGCCCAATACACGGACCAATTAACAGCTAAAGTGAGAAAAGACGCTACACGACTAATCAATAAACAGTTCGTAATACAGCAAGACAAATATTAACATACAAAACCCGTTCAGCAAAAAGGCGCACGTTACACTCTCTCTTTAACTTAACTAAATATGGAACATAAAAAAATTTCTATCAGCATATACTATCTATTTTATCTATTCGTACTTAATTTACTATATAAAAAGATACAAAAAACCTAGAAATGACAATACAAATTTACACACAAGAAGCTCGTCAAACCACAGATTACAGTCGGATCTGTAAGAAACTTATCTGTTTAATTTCGTTTTTTATTTCTCTTACGAGTTTTCTTTTTTTGAGGCAAAACTATAAAAAATAATACTAAAAATATCATTTGATTGCAGTTTTCTCCATAGTATTGTTCTCCATGAGGGAAGCACTCTTCTTTAGAATTAACCATAGGAAAACTTGCACATAACAGCACTATGAACTATATTAACAAAGAGTTAATTAATTTTTTAACTATCACACTTACGTCTAAAAAAAGTCGATCAGCCACTAGTAGAGTAGAATCCTAGCAGTACCCACGTTTTATGAAAAAAAACAATACGTATATGCCATCTCTGTTTCTATATGTTATAAGTTCCTTTCAGAATAGGAGAGTTTTTCTTCGGAGAAATTACAATAGAAACAACAAAAAAGGAAAACTTTAATCGCTTTCCCAATTAACATTATCATAAATCCCATAGGCTTACACTTATTTTATTTACACGACAGCATATTCTTAGCTACCATAAAGGGATTCAGAAGAGAGAACCGTAGATAATCCTACTTTACTGCTCCGAAACTCTCTTTCCATTAATTTATACAAAAATGCACCAAACGCGTACCACATGTCCAGACCGATACACAGGTTCAGCACGACAGCTCAAATCTCTACGGAAAATACTCCAGCACTCACAACTCTCACTCCAAACGCTCACGGGAACCACACCAAAACGAGTGCACTGAAACATCACTAAGGATGTACCAACATCAGAGTCATCGAAGAAAAAACTGTGGTATCTGTGTAGAATATATCTCATTTAGCTTTATACTAGTTGAAATAGAACCGTCTCATATTTTCAAACACCAACATTCCCTAATTAATCGAACATTGCATCGATAATTTCAATCAAAACAAATAAAATCGATTCAACATTTCAAGGTCATACGAATATTCGATTATTCATAAAAGAGAGAAAAGACACCGACCACGCGGAAAGAGAATCACTGCACACATGGATTAACGAGGCACCCATCTCGCAAAAATCATCACAGGACGTCTTGCAATGGCGAGAAGTAAAACAAACACAGCGTCAATGACGCCGAAGAGTTCGTAACAAACTTGAACCGACTAAATTCGAATCAATACATCTCAAGAAGTCATCATGACGATCCAGAATACGCTTAATCGAGTATATTGCATGTATGCACAGCAAGTCTTTCATCTGTTCTTGTGTAACCATCAACTTCTAAATATTGCTTTTAAAACCACACGCCACAAGACACACACATACAAACACTATACACTTATCACTATATGTTTCTGTTCTTCTCGTAGATGTGTGTACCCTGTTTTGTTCCCTTTGCATGTTTGCATATTTTTAATCACAATTCTTTTACTTATCTGTATGCCATACTTACTTCAATTATCTTACTTCTTTTACGTTTAGATTATACACCATCCAACTGTACTATAAATATTGCGTACACGTATCAGAGTCAGTATATTATAGTAAACAAAGTTCTTAATATGCAGTTCTCCGCTTCTTCTGAAATTATCGTATATTAAAAAACAAAATCGAGATATAGATGAACCTCGGATCACGTTAAAAAATTATTTTCTTTGTGAAAGCAACTAAGAATATGCCGTTCATGTCACAACGACCGAAAAAGAGCAAGACTCAATAAGATGATCTCGCAGGAACCCGTGACTAAAAACGCATGAACTGCCTTATATTCGTGACCACCTAGCTAGTTACAAAATTTCGGGGACAAAGAATAACAGTGGAACAAAACAATATCATCGTTAGAATCTTTTGTTTAATGGCTTAGATGAAGTACAAGTGGTCATTGTTATACTTTTCTTTTTCTATGATACGTGAAAAAACAAACCAAAAAAAGTATTTTCCTCTTTTTCGTTTTTTTTCTTATCATATACAAACATATACTAGATATGTCTTGTTCTCCTTCGTATCACTGGCGTCTCGTAAACACGTCGTATTGTAAGATCCAAAAATTACAACAAGTCTACAAAAAACATTATCTACTACGACCAAGGCAACCTCCCATCAAGAATATCAGAAAGACACAGAACGTGTCAGAACAAGGTGCACAGAACCAATTAAGAAACTCCACCGTCAACAGTACGAAATCCAGCCCTATCTATTTCATTCTTTCACCTCCGAACACACAATTTTTGTTCCCAGTAAGTAACACCAGGGAAAAATGTTCTAAAGAGAACACAGGTCCATTACCAGAGAAACATGTTCTCCCCAGAACACAGAGAAATACTAGAAAGCCAATTCTTTAAACTGTTCTAAGTAATGAAAAAAACACACTTCGGTATTAGAGTACTAATCCAAAATTTCCGAATAACCAGACACTTGGAGATCAAGACTGATCATCCCTACATTGACTCGATTTCCAATTTAGAAACAGAAAATATAGTTCAACCATTGAAGAACACAGTAAGGGCGCGTCTACAATCCCATCAACCTTGTACAAAGACAGTTCACACCTCTATCGCAAGGAACAAAAAGAACCCTTCAGAACAAACTGGGAGTTATAGTTCACCTTTTTAAGAAAACATTTCTCTTTTCAGTAGAATCCTTCAAAGCGATCTATATCTACTAACATACTATCTGACAGACACATGGCATATTAGTTAGAACGACTATATCTTACAGATAACTTCATTATTCAGAAGTTCAGAACGCATTCAGCACAATAACGTGTACAAACATTAGAACTAAATTTTAAAGAACTTCACAGAACACACATATGCTTATAGGCACAACTAGTCACTGGTTCGCCAGTGAGAACACAAATATGTTTATATATTTTTTTTATCTACTTTTTGCCTCACATCAAGATCTAAAATCAGTTACCAGTCCACTAGCTTCATACTTAGAAATTATAACCGTTGATTAACACAAAAGTATTCATTTAATTTTAACCTTAATATCCCTTTTTTATCTGTGATTTACAATCTAGTGCAGTGACCATCCTTTTAATACTCTACTCCCATAACTATATCTTGACATCATCACTCTCGAACAGCATCCATAAATATCAATAACACCAATATGACGCATGTCACGAAATTTAGTCGAAAAAAACAATTTTTGTTTTGATAATGATATCTCTTGTTAATTTAATAAGAAAACCAAAAGATCAGTTCCAGTATCTTCTGAGTATACAAACTCAAGAAAGTTAATAACCAAGTATGAAGTAGCAATACTACTAGAAACTTTCACAAAAATTACCACGTGAGGCTAGATCATTCGTAAATTAAATTATCCTAATCAGTCACTACTCCGATCTACATGACCAAAACACAATTTTAATTAGAAACTAACAGTAACTTAAAATATCTAACACGCTCGGATAAGAAGAGATATAACACTTCATACATATTATTATTAATTAGCAAATTTAGAAACACTTACATGCTTTTTTTAATCTATCTTCTTTTTTGTCCGTTACAACTAGAAAAATATGTTTGCTTTCAAAAGCAAAGTCAGTCATTTAGTACCCTGACAACACTACTTATTAAAAGACTTACTAACAAAAAGAAGCAGTAGGACTACAGAATATTAATCGTTTATTTACAGAATTTTATTCGTTTACTTACAGAATTTTAATCCTTTATTTATAAATTTTTTTCGTTCATGTACAAAAATTTTTCGTTCAATGTATGAAAAAATTTAATCTTTTATTCATACTAATCATGAAGGAATTTACATCTGAGAGTAGAGCTAAATGAGTTCGATGAAAGCAATTTTAATCGTTAAATCTACCCAGAAAAATATTTCATCGTTTTATTTATAAAAATTGTAAACCTTTCATCTACAAAATCTGAATCGTTTATGTGCAAAAATTTTATTTATTAGTCTACAGAATTTTACAGAATTCAGCTTACTTTTCTATTTTTGTACTTTTAACGATTCTTCTACAGAATTTTGATTGCTTACCGAGAGGAGAAGAGAGAGGGAGAGAGCTGGAGAGAAGAGACGAAGAGTCGAGACGACGGAGAGAGAGAGCTGAGGCCATGAGAGAGATCTGGAGAGAACGCTCTGGACGGAGGGAGGAGAGAGAGGAGAGGGAGAGGAGGAGCTAGCTACCAAGAAGCAAAAATTTTAGAAGAAAATTTAATAAAGTTGTAAACAAACATTTTGTATTGAAAAGTAAGTTTATAAGGAGTTGGACAGTCAGGAACTTAAAGATACAGTTAGAGTATTATATAGAGATATAAAAATAAGGATAGAGAAAGATATAGAGAAAGATGTAAAGAAAAATATAAAAAGATAGAAAGATAGAGATAAAGAGAAAAGATAATGGTAGAGCTAAAGAAAGATATAAAGATAGAAATAAAATAAACAACAAATAAGATGGAAATAAAGAGAGATATATAGACAAAAAAGATCAAAAGGTAGAAATAAGGAGTTAAAATAAAGTAAAAAGATAATGATAGAAATAAAAAAAATGTATAAAAATAAAGAATAAGATAAAATGTAAAAATATAGAGATAAAGAAAAAGATAAAGGAAAAATTAAATGATAGAAATATAGAGAAAAAGAAAAGATAAAACGATAGAAAGATAGATTTAAAAAATATAAAAATAAAGAAAAAGATAAAAAGAAAGAAATACTTAGATAAAGAAAACGTAAAAAGATAAATATAGAAATAAAAAAAGATATAAAGTTATATAAAGATAAAGAAGGAGATGAAATATAGAAATACAGAGATAAAGAAAAAGATAAAAGAGATAGAGAACAAAAAATAGGAACTATATAAAATAAATAACTAATAAAATATAAAAGGATATAAACATAGAGATAAAGAAAATATTAAAAGATAGAAAGATAAGATAATGAAAGATAAAAGATAAAAAAAGTGAGATAAAGAGGGATATAAATATAGTTGCAAATAAAAAGATAAAAAAGATAAAAAAACTAGATTTTAAGAAGGCTATAAAAATATAAAGATAAATAAAAGATATAAAGATAGTAAGAAGGAAAGAAATAAATAATATGATAAGGAAAGAGATTAAAAAGATAGAAAGAAAGAAATAATGATGGAAATAAATTAAAACATAAAAAGATAGACAAAAATAAAGAAAAATATAGTTTCAGAAATATATAAAGATTTAAATAAAGAAAAAGATAAAACGATAAAAATAGGGATAAAGAAAAGGAAAAAAGATAACAAAGATATCTCTAAATATAGAGATAAAGAAAAAGATAAAAATTTAGTTTAAGGAATATCCAATGATAAGGATAAAGAAAAAGATAAAACGAAAATAACAGAGATAAAAAAATTGAAAGTTAGAGATAAAGAAACGTATATCTAAAGATAAAGATAGGTAAAAAGATAAAACGATAGAGATAGAGAAAAAGAAAAACATTAAGAGAATTGAAAGTTAGAGATAAAGACAGATATATCAAAAAATAGAGAGAAAGAAGAAGATAAAAAATAGAAAATTAGAGATAAAGAAAGATATTCTCAAAGATAGAGATAAAGAAAAGATAAAACGATAAAGATAGAGATAAAGAAAAGATAAAACGATAAAGATAAAGATAGAGATAAAGAAAAGATAAAAAGGAGAAAGAAGAAGATACAAATATGTTAGAAAATTAGCAGATACACGGAAAAAAATTCTCGAAGATAGAGACATAAAGAACCAAGAATAATTAAAACGAATAAAGATACGAGATAAACAGAAACAGAATAATTAAAAACGATAAGAATTAAAGATAGAGATAAAGGGAAAAAGATTTTTTTAAACGATAAAGAGAGATAAAGAAAAAGATAAGCAAAAGTGAAGTTAGAGATAAAGAAGGATTTATCTAAAAATAGACCCAGAAGGAAAAACATGAAGATAAATGAAGAAACTGGCAAAGCTAGAGAGAGATAAGCAAAGAATATTATCTAACAGTTGAGATAAGCATCGAAAAAGATTTATAATAAAAGATATAAACCATAGGAATAAAATAAACAATCTAAAAAATATTTCATGGGAGTAATAAAAAAAAGCTTAAAAAAAGTAGCAGCCTACTGTGGTTCAAATTTGTAATAAACATCTCGACATAAAAAGATAAAAAAACAAAAAGATCCTTAAAAAAAAACGATAAAAAAAAACAAAACACAAAAATCTAAAAAATCACATGCAAAATCCTCTTTTGTTTAATAAATATAAAAAGAACGGATAATAATGAAAAATACTAGGAAGTACATCTAATTATATAGTTCAGTGAATACATTTTTTCCATAAAAAAAGAAGAAAGAAAAATTGGAATATTTGTGAACTCTTGCCAGGCGATATAATTGCATGAAATTTTGAAACACATATTTTACTATTTTTCTCTGTCCCTCTCTCCTCTCTCTCTCTCTCTCTCCTTTCTCTCTCTCTCTCTCTCCCCTTCTCTCTCTTCTCTCTCTCTCTCTCTTCTCTCTCTCTCGGTCCTCACACAAGACACACACACAACACACCACACACACACACACACACACACACACACACACACACCACACACACACACAACACACCACCCATCCTCTCAACTTCCTAACACACCTACCACCACACACTACCTATTTGTGTGGTTCATCTCTCTCTCTCTCTCTCTCTCTCTCTCTCTCTCTCCTCTCTCTCTCTCTCCTCTCTCTCTCTCTCTCTCTCTCTCTCTTTCTCTCTTCCTACACACCACAACCTACTTGTGTGTCATCGTCTCTCTCACACAACCACTACCTATTTATGTGCTTCATTCTTCTCTCTCTCTCTCTTCTCTCTCTTCTCTCTCTCTCTCTTCTCTCTTCTCTCTCTCTCTCTCTCTCCTCTCTCTCTCTCTCTCTCTCTCTTCTCACACCACCACCACCCACACACACACACTACCTATTTAATCGTGTTCATCTCTCTCTCTCTTCTCTCTCTCTCTCTCTCTCTCTCTCTCTCCTCTCTCTCTCTCTCTCTCTCTCTCTCTCTCACACACACCACACACACAAATTCCTTGTTTCATCCTCTCTCTCTCTCTCTCTCCCTCTCTCTCTCTCTCTCTCTCTCTCTCTTCTCTCTCTCACACACACACACACACACTACATTTATGTGTTCATCTCTCTCTCTCTCTCTCTCTCTCTCTCTCACACACACACACACTACCTATTTATGTGTTTCATCTCTCTCTCTCCTCTCTCCTCTCTCTCTCCTCTTCTCTCTCTTCTCCTCTCTCTCTCTCTCTCTCTCACACACACACAGCACACACACACCCACACACATCACTACCGAATTTGTGTGTTTCACTCTCTATCTTTTTCTGCTATCTCTCTCTCTCTCTCTCTCGTCTCTCTCTCTCCTCTCATATATTATATATAATATATATATACTTATATATTATATATATATATATATATATTATATATTATTATATATATATATATATATATATATATATATATAATATATAATATATATATATATACTATATATATATTATATATAATATAGATATATAATATGATATATATATAACTATATATATATAGTATAATATATACTATATATATATATATATATATATATATAATATATATATATATATATACTACTATATATATCCTACTTCAATCTTACATCCGCTCCCAGGAAGGCTCATTATGAGCCTGTCAGCACGGCCAACCTTCCTTCTTCCACTCCCTTCTATCTTCCAAGACCCGTTCTCCGATCAGTCTGAATCATAGATGGCATTTGATGTCTTCTCAACGAATCTTCTTACGGAAGTTCCTTCCATGTCTTCCGTGGTCTTTTCCCCTTGGTTCTGCCTCCATAACGGTTTCTTCAGTCCCACCTCCTCTTTGCCACCCTGCCACCCTGCCACGCTCCATCCTCTCTAAATGCTAAATGCCCCCACCACCTTAGTCTTGCTACATCTACTTTGTTAATAATAGGTATCACTCCTATACCTTCTCTAATTATTTCGTTTCTCATTCTATCCCTCCTGGTCTTTCCGGACATCGCTCTCAATACATCCATTTCAGCAGGTTGCACTCTGCTCTCCTTTCTTGTTGTCATACTCCATGTTTCCGCCCCAAACAGAAGAACCAATGTCAAAATGTTCTGTAAGATTATCTTCTTCATCTCCCGTCCAATCTCATTATCCCTAATGATAGGATACAAATCTCTAACTGTTCTTCCGTACTTATCAATTCTGCTGGCAATCTCCAAGGCACTTCCTCACCCTCTACCAAACATTACCCCAGATTCTTGTATTTCTCTACGTTTTTAATCACCACACCATCCACCAACTCCTCTCCCTCCTCTCTACTTATTATCATAATTTCTATTTTATCCACGTTCATGCTCAGGTCCGCTTCTCTCAGTTTGTTATCAAAAGCCAACACCACCCTCCTTAGTTTCTCTCTATCTTCACTCCAGCACGCCAGGTCATCCGCATAAGCCATCACATCCCCATCCAAGTCCTCCACCTCCTCGCTCACTGCCCATATTACTACATCCAAATATGCTACGAACAGAATTGGTGACAATACACTTCCCTGCTTAACGCCAGCTCCCACATCAAACTCATTCTCGTTTTCATATCCTGCTTCTTACATTACATTTTGTCATTTTTAACATACTCTCCAAAGGCCTTTAATTAAGTAACCACCCACTCCGCAATCTCTCTCTAAAAAGCAGCAGTCTCTCTCCTACGGTACCGCAATCAGTCGTCTCTCTCCTACTATAAATGTGATATAAGCCTTTTTGTTGTATTCTATTATCTTTTCCGTTACCATTCTCAGGGCGAACATAAGATCTGTGGTGCTTCTATTTGCCCAGTACCCATACTGCTCTTCCCCAAGTCTGGGTTCCACAACTGCCCTCACTCTTCTTTCAAGTATCCTTTCGTATACTTTTGCTAGATGGTCCAATAACGAAATACTTCTGTAATTAGTTTTTACAGTCTCCTGTGTCCCCTTTTCCTTTATATATTGGTATAATAATGATGGTTTTTCCCCATCCCTCTGAACCTCACTTTCTCTCCAGCCCTTGTTATAAACTTCAACACTTGCTTCTTCACACCCTCTCCTCCCTCTTTC
>JABUQX010028541.1:7500-24006 GCA_015478945.1 Trachelipus rathkii | reverse complement strand
ACTCCTCCTACCTATTTATAAATTACTTATGTCATTCATTAAATAATAATAATGAAATAAATAGATGAAAAATTAATGATAATTAAAATAATAATTAATAATAAATTATTATAATAATTATAATAATAATAATAATAATAATAATAATAATAATAATAATAATAATAATAATAATAATAATAATAATAATAATAATAATAATAAAAATTGTTATTATTATTATAAATACTAAACGGAGTTCAATGTATCTACTCGAGAAATGCAAACGCTGCGATGTTCATTTTCTGCTGAGGAACAGCAGAATTGAGTATCAAGGTTGAAAAACTACCAAATTGTTTCTTGTTACAATTTTATTCTTAAGGCCGTGATATTTTTCTATTATGTATATGTAAATTATGATATATTTCCAATATATACATTATATAGTAGAATATCGCATTTAAGTTCTATATTATTATATATTATATATATATATAATATATAATATATATCAAGAGAAATTGCTCTCTTTCCTTTCTTCTAATTTACAAGGAAAAGAAACAGAGAAGGAAAGTAGATCTTTTTGTTCTATATATATATATATTATATATAGTAGTAAGAAGTACTTTCAGGCATGAAAAAATATTTTTTTGTTCTATATATATATTATATATAGTAGTAAGAAGTACTTTCAGGAATGAAAAAATATTTTTTTGTTCTATATATATATTATATATAGTAGTAAGAAGTACTTTCAGGAATGAAAAAATATTTTTTTGTTCTATATATATATTATATATAGTAGTAAGAAGTACTTTCAGGAATAAAAAAATATTTTTTTGTTCTATATATATATTATATATAGTAGTAAGAAGTACTTTCAGGAATGAAAAAATATTTTTTTGTTCTATATATATATTATATATAGTAGTAAGAAGTACTTTCAGGAATGAAAAAATATTTTTTTGTTCTATATATATATTATATATAGTAGTAAGAAGTACTTTCAAGAATAGAAAAATATTTTTTTTGTTCTATATATATATATTATATATAGTAGTAAGATATATATACTGATATATAATATTATATAAAAATATAATATTATTTATATATTATAGGCCTGTATATACTATATATATATATTATATAATATAATAATATTATATATACTATAATATATATATTTAAATAGTATATACTATATAATATATCTAATATATATACTATTAATATATATATAGTATTTATATTATTAATTATATAGTATATTATAATATTATTATATATTATATATATATAAATGCATAGCCTCCCAAAAGCCTTTCCCTTGTTTAACCTTTTCACAGTGAGATGTTTGCACTACTATATATATATATATATACTTATATATATTATATATATTATATATATAATAGTATATATTATAAATTAAGCTGCCTGGAATACGTATAATTAATAAATGTAAATCAAAGAAATGATGAAATTTCTAATAATATGATAAAGCAAAATTAGACTAGAAACATATGACCAGGAAATAATTATATTAATATATATTATATATATATTATATATATATATATATATATGTATAATAGATATATATATTTATCATATATTATAAATATATATAATATTATATACATATATATAGTTACGATATTTCAAATATCTTTCAACATGAATGGGACCCAACCCATAGAGACTGAGGGTAGTCTCTACTACTACTACCAACTACCATTAACTATACTGTATGTGCCAATACCCGTCACTCTGTGAGTGATACCTATAACAAAATAGTCTCCGTTAGTTCAGTTTTAAATGGTGCTTTGCAAGCTCCACCTGGGGGTGCATATGGTGGTATTCTTCGCAAGTAGTAACTACCTCGACCTCATACAACATACCTAATCCTTATTCTTTGCATGTACCTAATACTATGGCTGAACAGCATGTGCATGGGGCTCCCCCTACTTCAGTAACTAACATAAGGACTCTTTCCTATCCTTACGCTTATAATGCTATTCCTACGCCTTCTTATAACGCTTACTTAGGTATCACTGGCATTATCGATTATATCAGCAACAGCAAATTCCCTCTCTTTCCATCTTCGCACGGTCCTACTTGCATCCTATAACACCCTAATTCTGGACCTCAATCCATTGAAAATCGTATTTTCGACCCCCGAAACGTTCACCTTTCTATAACACGTAGGTGTTATCCTGTTCCCGACACTTGCAGGTATGATTCAAAAGGGGTTTTACAGTTTGTGCGTCAATGAGAAGTGCTTTCATTGTAACTGAGGATTATTTAAGAAGCAGATGAATAGATACTTGATGAGAAAACAGTAGCTTCTTATTCCAGTGATGTCGACGCTAAGGCTTCATGTAGAGAACTGTATGAGATGAGCGTGAAGGCTGAGGTTCCGCCGAAAACATGGAACTTGTCTGTTCGCGCAGAAGCCTTTTAAAAATGCTTGTATCCGTCCTACGCCGATTCAACTTTAGTACTTGCAACTTCATTGCATGGAAAATTAAATTGGAACCCTAGCCGATTCCTTCTCATCTTAGATATACTGAAGTGTCCAAGCTAGTACAAGAGTAATTGACGAGATCATTTTATCCCAAAAGGACGATGCAAGCTTTCAGACTAATTAAATAAGGACCATAATATTTTCTAAGTGCTGAGTGTACAAATACAATATCCAACACTTCCGTAGCCGAAAGTTAGTTGAATATCTTGAATGTAAATTGGCCTTCATCCTTCATTTGAACTAATATTATAGCAAACATCCCTGTCTATTTAAATACTTTCAAGGGAGGGTCATCCAACCCTTTCTAGAATAGTCAGTAACGTACCCGCTCAGTTCATGTGATCAGATCTCTACGACAATGCTTCTCAGTTAAATAGATGCAGTTTCCAGATGTGAGAACGGTAGGACAACTAGTATTGGAGATGTTGGAACGCTTCGGGACATAACACTGAACGAGTGTCGATATAGGCGTTACTGCCGACTGCAGGACTAGTCACCAGAGGGACTGAAGATGTCTGTAAGAGGCTCTTCCTGGGTTTTCCAGATCCCACGCCGTTAACTAAGAGTTCAATTAAATTATTTCCTGGTGGGGTATATCAGAGGAATCAGAGCACAGCAACACAGGAGAGTTCAAGAGTTATTAAAATATATGTGATGAGATAAATAATCAGAATGGAGGAGAAGGAGCAAGGGAGCAACTCAGTAGTGCAATAATGCTTTCTCGAGCTTCTCCTCAGCTTCTTTCTTCTTCTTATATATCAACGTTTCCACTTCCTGCTTATGCTCACTCTCAATCTTATCAGATTGCCCATGCACCTCGATTACTAATTCTACTACCTTCCAACTTACCTATAACCACGAAATGCCTCAGAATCATGACCGCTCCTCTTACGTCCTTATTATATTCTTTTTATAATTATAATAATTAAATAAGTCAAATATACACCTATGAGTTGATATGCATGTAAAATAGTCCTTCGGAAAGAATCTCATGATCATTCCTCCCTCGCCTTATACCAATTCAGACGATATACATCGGTCATATTACCCTCAAATGAGACAGAATTGAGGTCCGCCTTCTGAGGAACCCCCCTTATGACAGTAGTTGATTCATTTCCGACTCCGAACTGACGATATAATTCTTCAGCAGAGTTGTCCAGAAAGATTACTCCATCCCATATTTTCTTGGTAAGGATGACCTTTCTATCCCATAATTCTTTCTTGAATATTTTCCCTTCTTCTCCTAGGAGAAGGGATTGTATATAGCTTACCTATACATTTAACCACTAATAATGCATACGTATGTAATACGAGGCAGGATAGACTCCGAGCATGTGAGAGTATAATCCGCACTCTTTTTTACAAGAAGACTATGCATGGCTTTCCTAAAAACGGAAGTAAAACCAATTTGTACCTATCCAGTGGACTTGAAGATTAAGTCCAAATAAGACACAAATTGACGTTTAATGGCCTACTGAGCTATTTAGTAATCTTTACATGAGGAGAATATTTAATCTACTTCGCTTTTATGTGTAGACGACTCACTCGTTTTCTCACAGATGTATTGATGCGGAACCGAGTAATTTAATAAGAGTTGCCTGTTGTTAATAATGCTAAGATGAATATGTGCAGTGGTATAATGATTCGGAAGGGAAAGTGCCGGATATACCGTTTATCTAACATACCGTTCTTTATTCGAACTTCGAATAAACAAACCCTTCAAATTACATTGAAGGCAGCCTTCCACAACGTACACACATCCTACACATAGTTCACAAGGTAAAAATTTAAGAAATATTTTAGATATTAAGGGGAAAATTCCTATTTTAAGGAAAATGGCAGATCTTGTTGAAGGACCCGCTCTCGACGTGCTTTAATTCCCTGAATCAAGCGAATTATGCGGCGACCTACTGGATGGGATTTTTTCATGAGATCGTCCTATTACGAGGGTGATTTATAAGAAACTTCTGGTTACTCCTCACAAACACACTCACTTTCCAAGTAAGGACCTTTTCATGGTCCGACTTGGTTGGAAACCAAAGCACCACCTCTTCGAGGAGGCTCTAATATTACACCCTCTTTTTCTAATATCTTCTTCTGCTGAAGTTTCTAGTGCATATTTACAGAGATACACGTGCCGAAGCTTGACGTTGGTTTAACACACTTTTAAAATGATACGTGTCTTTGTCTCTACGAGAGGTCGCCTAGGTCCGAAGGCTTAGGTTCACACACCTCCCGAGGATCTTAACATCTCATTCGTTACTTAACTGTTACCGACGATAATTCGACCGGCGGATACGAAGTCTTCGCGAAAATTATTATGTCTCTTCGATGAGCATGGATTGTAGTCAGATAAACAGTAACTTAAGAGTATTGACAAGAATTGTTGGACAACTGTAAGAACCAACAGCACTCAAGGGAAAAGGGTTCATCAAGATTCTAATCGTGTTTCACTATCTTTTTGGTTATAATGCCAATCTGGGCTCCTCCAGTTAAAAAGGCTAGCCTTCAGAAAACTGCAACTGCTACAGATTTGGATCTTCCTCCTTATTCAGTTTCCGGTTTCATGTAGTACTCAAAATGCCTTCAATTTCACATAGGGCAGATTGGCAATTGTAAAAGGAAGATGCAAAGGGATACAGTTTACAGTTGATAAATATGAACTATCAATTATGATCATCTCACAGTCATTTCTTCAACCTCATATAGGAGAGAAGAAAGTCCGTTCTTTCACCATGTCATAAGTGAAGATTCGATCATGTTAATTTCCTCTTCGAAACACTAATGATGACCTATACACTGTCTAAATGTACCTCTTCTAGATTACAAATAGAGTTAAATTATCGGGATAATTTAAAATTAAATTTGTATCCAGAAAGACTAATCTCATAAATTTCAACAATCATTCAAATGGCTACATGCCTCAAGTACCTGTTGTGGTACTTATAAAGCGATGTGAAGAAAAATCTTCAGTGTGATTCTAACTCGATTCTTTTGTTCATCCTGATTCGTTTTATGGACGTGTCCACTGGCCAAAACAAGGAATCCAATACAAAATCGATCGAGGACATATTGAGACAAAATTGGCATAAAGTACAGATTGTGATCGCGGCAAATCTCTTTTTTACATTCATCTTTGAATACCTATGCCTCAATGTCGATGATCCAATACGTTTCACTCCTCTTTTAAAGCTGAGTTGTGGGTGTGAGAATGTAGAATTCTTGGAATGTATCAAATGACATGTCCGAGTACCAAAACTGTGAGATAGATCTGATTATCATGTATAAAAGTGTTACTTCTCTTTCAGCTGTCGGTTTACCGACTCTATAGTACTTCTGTCCAGTCAAAGTGAGTATATCCATAGCCTTCCCCCTCCGATGAACATAGCTCTTCTCAAGAAGTTATACAAATATGATTCTTTAAATTTCAGGACCTCTTCTTTGGATAATACGTACTCTACTGCATGCGGGTAAATATTATGGATTAGTAAATTTAATCGCTGTATACTATACTTTTGATAATCACACATTATTAAAACAGGCTCTCCATTACTTTACAAGCAAAATGAAGCCTTTGCAGATAATGAAGACTCAGTTCAGTTCGCAACTGACTTCCAAAATCTCTCCAAAATCCTCATTGAAATTGTAAGTAATACTGCTTCAAGTCTAGATAAAGATTCTAATATGAATACTGTATTGAATACATTCAATCCATTAGAAAGAATAGTGAACTTTTTCTTGAAGAAAGAGATTACAAATTGCTCTGCCGATGAATGCCTGTTGGACTTTGATAAATGCAATATTTTCCATTAAGCTATGGAAGGTAGCCCTCTACTAATGGAAATTTGATTCATTTACAAAGTCCAACAGTATCATCGGCCAGACAAATTTGAATCTGCTTTCTCTCATTAAAACGTCAACATCTCTTCGTAATTAGATATTATTCTAAACATATTTATTACGATCTTTTACTCAGACTCTGACAATGCAGTATTCACGGTACACCTTTCTGAGTCAGACGATCTTTGGAAAGTAGTAATCTGCATTTATAATCATTATCTGAGCAGGCTTCTTTTGTCTGTAATAGTATGGAGACGCTGTTTAGTAAGTGTTGATTATCAAGTTAGAGTTGATCAGCACTTAAATTTACTAATTCTTCCAATAATATTTTACAGTCAGTGCCGTAATAGACGTATTACCAAAGAAGATTGTACCTGAACTTTAAATGACTTTATTCGTTGTATGGACATGTTCTCGGAAGGGGAAGATGAATCAGACTCAACTTTTGACTGGAGAATGTACTTAGAACTTGGTAAACATCCGAACAGTGAAGAGAGTTACACTTTATGAAAATCATCCTAATCTCACTTTCGGTACTCTGAAATGATATTTGAAATACATCCAGAGATATCAAATCTACATTGTAACATTTGCTTTAACTAATGAGGTATGACTAATTGATTCACTCGTGAGAGTGTGATTCGGGTCTGGTATTCAAAACCATGATTTGTTATTAAAATAGGATCTTTTGCAGCTGAATCACGAATCTGTACTTTTGCCATTGTCTCATATGCCTCTATTCGAGTCCGTGTAATGAATTCCAATCGGCCGGTGGAAGTATAAAACGAATCCGAGGTCGATGATAATAAGATGGGTTAGATTCTACACTTTGGAGATTTTTCTTCTACAATACTGCTTTATTAAGTACCCTCGGACCGTATATGTGGCATGTAATGTCACATTTGAACATATTGAAAATATCGAGTTATGTATATTCGGTATTCATTTATTTAAATTATCCCTAGATAATAAACTTCTATTTGTATCTGAGAGAACATTAGAAACTGTATGTCGCATAATTATGATTTTCGCGCGAGGAAATTAACGATCAGATCTTTCACTTATACCATTGGAAAAGGACTTTTCTCTTATTATTGACGGTTGTTGAGATGTAAGTTAATAAGGATCGATATTGATATTCATAATTAATACAACTGTACAGACTTGTACGCTTGGATCTTCTTTTAAATGGCCAATGATATCACGATGCATTGGAAGGCATCTTTGAACTGGGTCTACAGCAACCTGGAATGAATAAGGTGAAGATCAAACGCATGTATTTGCAGTTCAGTTCTGAGATTAGCCTTTTTATGGGTGGCTCCAGAATGGGCCAATAACCACGAATTGTGATGAAACACGATATAGATTCTTGTAAATGAACTTTTCCCTGTTTGAAGTCGTTGTGCTGTTTTACAGTTGCCAACAACCTTCTTTCGTTTCATAATACTCTCTGAGTTAAGCCCTGTTTTATTGTGTCTTACTAATCCAGTCTCATCGGAAGAGGGATAAATTCGCGAAAGACTTAGTGACGCGGCCGGCGTCGATTATATATCGCCGGACGGTTACCGTTAAGTAACGAATGAAATTGCTTAAGATCCTCGGGAAAAGTGTAACCTAAGCCTTCGGCCACCAGGCACATCGTAGAGAAATTCCCTGTTATCTTTTAAATTGCTTAAACCACTGTCTAAGCCTTCGGCACGTGTATATCAACTAGAAACTTCAGCAGAAGAAGATCTTAGAAAAAGATCCCCCTGGTATGTAATATCAGAGCCTCCGTGCGAAGACGTGTGCTTCTGAGTTTCCATACAGCGTGTGAGCCTTGAAGGTCTTTGTGAGTGAAGAGTAGTTAGTTGTTCGATAGGGAGATAGTTACCAGAAGTTTCTTATAAATCACATCTAATAGGAAATTCATGTAAGGACCTACCACTAGGTCCCATAATTCCCTATGCATCAGGAGAAGTAAAGCACTCGGATAATGAGGCGGAGTTCTTCACAAGATCTGCCATTTCCTGTAAAATAGGATTTTCCTTAAATCTAAAATCATTACTATGCATGTTTGGTAAATGTCCTTGTATATATTAGGATGATGTCGTTGTCGGAAGGCGCTTCATGTAATTGAAAGGTTTGTATCCGACGTTTCGATAAAGAACGTGACTATAGATAGACACTTATGAACTACGGATTACACCACTTTCCTTCTCAGAATCAATTATACGCATCACTACAATGCTTGATTTTTAAATAGGCAACTCTTTATAGAACATCAGGTGCCAAGTTCAATACTCTTGAAAAACGAGTAGATTGTCTACTAATAAAAGCGAGTAAATATATTTCATTAATTTTCAGAAATAGTTTCGTTCGATTACTTTCAATTTGTCCTGATTTTGCGAACATCATAGTCAATCCATTCATGTTAATTACTTGAATTCCTTTTTTAGGGGAAAAGCATTGCATATTTCTTGTAAAAAGGCGGATTTTACTCCGAACATGCTCCGGAGTCAATCATGGCCTCTGTATTACATCGTATGCATTATTAGTGGTTAATTGTATAGGTAAGTATATAACCATCCCCTTCTTCATGGAGAAGGGAAAATATTTGAGAATTAGGATAGAAAGGTCACCTCTACCAAACGAGAATGATAGGAGGGATGTAATCTTTCTGCACAGACTCTTGAAGATTTATATTTGTCAGATCTCGGAATCGAGAATATTCCAACTAGATGGTTAAAAGCGGGTCCTCAGAAGGATGTACTCCTCATTCGTTTCATATAATTGAGGTAATATGACGATATAATCTTCTGATGGTATATAGGCGAGGAGGGTATCATAGTTTTCCAAAGGATTCTATTTTCATGCATATCACTCATAGCGTTTATATAAAATACAATAATTAATTAACTTATAGAATTATAATAAGACGGTTATTAGTAGAGCGTCAATTCCTTGAGCATGCGTGAGTATAGTAAGTGGAAGGATAGAGAAATTGACAGGTGCATTAGGAATCTGAAAGATTGGAGTGAGCATAATAGAGGTGGAAACTGATATAAGAAGAAAGAGAAGTTGAGGAGAAGATCGAGAAGCATTTTGCACTACTGAGTTGCCTCCCTTCTGCTCCCTTCTCCCTCCTTACTCATTATTTCATCCTTCCATGTAACATATTTTTTATGGGTATTTAAGTTAGACTATTTTACTTCTGATTTCTCTGTCTACCTCCATCAGGAGAAAAATTTTTGACTCTTTTTAACGCTCGGGGATTCTGAAAATCCCAGGAGGCTCTACCGAATCTTTCGTCCTCTGGTATTGATAGTCCCATGCAAGTCGAGCAAGTATGCCTAAACGGAACTCGCAGTTTTATTTCCCGAAGCGTTCACATTCCAATACTGTAGGTCTGATCTACGTTCCTTTCTCCACATTGGAACGGAATCATTAAACTTGAGCATTTCCGTAGAGATTCTGCTTGAATGAGCGTACTTTGACTTATGTCTAGAGGGTTTGGATGATTCCTCCTTGAAAGTTTTGAACTGCATTGGATGTTCTTTGCTAATATATAATTGTTCATTGAGTAGTGAAGGACAAAATATTACTCAAATATTCAAAACTTTCGGCTGGAAGTGTTTAGGAATATTTTTGTACACTTAGAATATTAATGTCCTTTTTAATTTGTCTGAAAGCTTCTCTCCATTTGGGCATAATATGTCTCTCAAACTCTTGTAATGCTTTTGGACACTTATGTGGGTACAAGATGAGAGGACGCTAGGTTCCCAATTTATTTCATCTACGTTGCAATGTATAAGAAGTTGACTCGCGTCGCGGATCAAGATTTTTAAAAAGTTTATCGCGACTCATTCCATGTTTTCGCGAACCTCAGCTCTTCATGCTCATTCATAAGTTCTCTACATGAACCTTTAGCGTCGACATACCTGGAATAGAAAGCTAACTTTTTCTCATCAGTATCTATTCCATCTGCTTTAAAAGACTTTGCTATAGAAAAAAGCAAGAAACTAAAAACCCTTTTATTATACCCTTCAAGTGTCGGGACAGGATTTACCTCGTGTTTATAAAACGTGTAAGTTGTTGCGGGGGGCGGATAACACTTTTCATGTGAGCCATGAATAGGGTGGTACTAGTCGTAGGACCGAGTCGAAAGGATGAAGACAGAGGAATTTGCTGTTGTGATAATTAATTATAGTCAGCTATACCTAGAAGTTCTATATAAGAGGCGTAGAATAGCATTATTAAAGCGTAAGGATAGGAAGTAAGTCCCTATTAGCTACTGAAATGGGTAGCCCATGAAATGTGTTCACTCATATTATTAGGTATGAAGATAAAGGATTAGGTTGTTGTTTGGGTCGAGGTATTACTACTAGCGAGGAATTACCACCATATGCACCCCGTGGAGTTGCAAAGCACCATTTACTACTGAACTTTCTGAGAGCTGAATTTGTATCGTACACTCACAGGGTGAGTGGTCTTGCGCAGAAGTAGTTTAATTGCTTATCTACTATACAGTAGTTATAATAAACTCATCACTAGGCTATGGAAATATTGAAATTGTATATATATATATATAATTTAACATTATTATATATATATAAATATATTATATATATATATATATTATATTATATACTATAAATTATAATATAAAATATATAATATATATATATTTCCTTCTTTCTTTCTATTCCTCCTTTTCATATATATATATTGAAAATATAATAATATATAATTAATATATATTATATTATATATTTTATTATATATATATATATATAATATTATATTAATACTATATATTATATATATATATATTATTAAATTTATTGTAGTGTAACATATATCTGTGAAAAAAGGTTAAAAAAGGAAAAGGTTTTGAGCTATGCATTTATTATATATTTATACTCTATAGTATAATATATATATATATATTATATTATATATATATATATATATCTATATTAATATATTATATATATTCTATATAATATATTATATATATTATATATATTATATTATATTATTATAATATATATATATATATTATTACAGGGTATAATATAATGATAATATATATACTATATATATATAATAGTATTATATATTATATATATATATTTATCATATATATACATATTATTATACTAATATATAATATATATTATTATATATATTATATTATATTATTATATAATTATATTATTATATATATTTATATATATATATATATATATAATATATATATATATATATATTTATATATATATATATATATATATATATATCATGAAAAACAAGCAATGATTACAATTATGAGAAGAGAGAGAATCTTTTTATTCCTGAAGGTATTCTTACTACATATAAGTAAATATATATTTAATATAAGAACCAAAAGACTTTCTTTCTCTAGACTACGTGCAAGGAAGATATAAAAAAAAAAACAAAAAGAGAGAAAAAAATATAAAATAAAATGAAAAATATTAATTTACATTTAATATATAAAATATAGACTTTAGTTTATATTTACTGTATATTTATATTAAAATATAATCTTATTATATATATATTATTATATTATCTATATTATTAATATATTACATTATATATTATATATTATATATATATATAATATATTTATATCAATATATTTATTATATTAGTATTGTATATATATAGTAATATATATATATCATATAATATTAACGTATACATATATATATATAAGTATATCTAGTATAGTATATATTTATATAATTACAGTATTAAATAATCCCTGCCTTAAGAGTGAAAATTAAAGACAAGTGTTTTATTCCACTTGATATATAAATTCTGCTGTTCTCAGAGAAAAGACATTCGCAGCGGTTTGCTTTCCTCGGTAAGTAATTGAGCTCGTTTGTATTTATAATAAATACATAAAATTTTTATTATTTAATTTTATTAAATATTTATTATTTATTATTACTTTATTATTATTATATATTTTATATTATATATTATTATTATTTATTAATTTATTATATTATTATGTTATATTATTAATTATGATATTTTATCATTATTATTATCAATTATTATTATTAATAATGACAATAATTAATTTATAATGTAGTAGGATAGTCACTTCTCTTGAGATGACTCTACTTATATTTTCTAGTCAGAGGGGTCTGACTTGGAGACTCTTTGTCCGCCTCTTGTATAGCCGGGTTTAGTGTAGCGATCTTCCGAGAAAGAGTGCCTTATAATTTCAATTGGCGGTCTTTCATGGTAGTATTGGTGAAGTTAGATCTGAGTTGATAGTACTTTTCACGAATTGACTTTTACAGCACTTCTCTCCTCATTCATGTAGTCAGTAGAACCCTTAGTAATCATGTTATATTTAAATATAATTTTACATACACAACTTTTAGCGAAGTAATTAATTTCTAATTATAACGATTTCTTTTTTAGAGGAGTTTTTATATTTGGAATGAATTTGATGCAATTTTTTTATTTTAAGAATTGCTTCGTTGGTAGAAATACGCAGTTTTTCTTCTTGAATATTAATTTATAATGAAATTAATAGATGAGGTGGTAGGGTCGGCAATAAAAACGGAGAAAGTTTCGTATTGATTGAACAAAAAAATAAAAAAATTATTTTTTGTAGAGACTTTAGCAGCTTATCGTAGAAATAAGGAAGAAGGGACATCTGACAAGTAGAAAAAAGCTTATAAGGTCGCCATATCTTTAAGCTATATTTCGTTCTGTAACAGGCTTTTAGGTATCAAACTAATTCAGTGATTAGATATTTTTAATTCGTTATTTTCCTCTTCACACAACATATATTGATCATTGCACTTAATATAATAACATTCCAAATAACTCTAATTTTTAATACTCCAAATATTAAAAACCTTTATAAATACATTTTACAATATGATTGAGGCAACACACATCTAAAAGGAGAAAGGGAAGCACCCTGAATATCGACTCATAAACAATGGCCAACACATATTTATTTCCATTTTATATATATAAATAACAGATAGCATCAAACAATAATACATTGAATTATTATTTTCTGTAAAACAATCATGAGCATCATATGTACATTTTATATTTATAGTCTATAGATCTACTAGTATATATAATATATATATTACGACGCTAAATAGATCTAATATTACAATAAATGATAAGGGAAGAGAATTTGGATGGCAACAGAGCCGATGATATTGACACAAGGCGTCAACATTAAATATTATAAATCATAGTGGAAAACATCACTAATATAAAGTATAAAGTTTTAGAATTTCGACATGTCAAGTGAATACTATAGAAAAGAAAATGGATATAAAATTTAAATTTATATTAAACAATATCACAACACACAAAAAAACATCCGCCATCACTGAAGTCAGTTACATGACTCAGTATCTAGGGTTAGATGAATACGATTAGATTGACTTGATGTAATCAGGAGTAGAGACTTGAGATATATATATGATATATATATTTTAATATATATATATATAATAATTTATATATATATTATTATATAATTTATATTATATTATATTATATATATAATAATTAATATATATAACTATATATAATATATATATGCATTATTTTAGTAATATATATATACTATTAATATATATATATATTATAATATTATATATATATTATTATATATTTATATATTATATATAATAGTATATATATAATAATATATAATATTATATATATTATATATTATTATTAATATATTAAATATATATATATTTACTTCAATAAAGGGCAGGGTCCAATATTTGCTTTGGCTGAGCCCAATTTCACCTACCCTAAAGTGTGGAACATAATTATCTTAATTTCTTCAATCTTTGATGAAAAAAGATGAGCAACTGTAAGCTTTTTCTGACCTCTAAAAATGTCGCTTTCGAATGTTTTTCTGTGTCTGTAGTCATTTTAAGAATTTTCATTTTTCAGAACCTTTGTTTTTGACATTTCAAATCTTCAAATTTTCTGTTTTCATCAATAACTTAAACTTGAAATATACTGATGTGGTCCATTAGGCACAAACACGGAAATGAGAAATCGCTTTCTAAAGAAACATTCTAACTCCTTTCAGCCTTCCCATGCTCTTACCCTTAGCCAGAAATATTCATGTTGCACTCTTTACCTTCTTCAGCTTCTAGTCATCTTTCTTAAATAGGGCCAACCTGTGGCGTGTGGTTATATTGACCTTAAATAGCTTTATACAGCTACTTATAACATTGTTAGTTTTGTAAACCATATTCGAATTTATTATTATTAACATCTTATTAGCTTAATTCTTGCTTCAAACATTGTATCACTTTCAGATTGCTAGCTTATATTCGATTCTAAATTTTTTTTTGGTCACAGGACTCTAGGCCAAATCCCATCTATCGTGTTAAATATTTATTTGATGTTAATATAAAGAAACTTGCACTTTTTACTATTAAATTTATTTGCCACTATCTGTCGACCTAAGAGTTTATCAAGATCCATTTGAATCTTTATATATACTATCTTTTCCTTACTAATGTAAGCACTTTGGTATCATCGCAAACTTAGAAACTTACATTTAAGCAGCTTATCTAAATATATTATATATATATATAATATTAATATAATATAATTATATATATATATAACTCAATTAAGTGCATAAATTAAATATGACGGAGATGAGGTAGAAACTATTATTATAAAAGGATAATGAATTAAAATTTATTTTATTATTTATTATATATATATTATTTATATATATACTATATATTTATATATATATAATAATATATATATATATATAATATATTGATATATATATATTATCTATTAGTATATATATATATTTTATTAATATTATAATATAAAAATAAGTGTACTGATGTGTATTTAATTATGTTTGACTTACTTAATTAAGTTATCTCCTTCATAGTAAAGTATGACCCTTGCGAGGTAACACAGCAGTCCAATGTTTCTTCCATTGTTCATAGCAGAACCGGAAGTCATTTTCCAGAGAGTGTGTTTAGTTCACGTATTACAGTATTTTTTATGCTTTTTCCACCGTACCAAAATGATGACTTCATCTTCATTTAAACTTAGGAAGATGAGGAATCCACGAGCTAGATCTGGCTGTATGGAGATGTGGAAGATTGATGTTTTCCTTCGCCAGAAATTCTATAATTGAGGGCTCAGTGTGAGATGGCGCGTTTAAAGAAGCAAACACCCAATCGTCTGCCATGTCTGTTCTGATTCGCTGAACTCGTTTCGAAAGTGTTCCAGACATTTTTGTAAAGGAAGTGATTAACTGTCTGTTTTGAAGGTACAAATTCCTTGTGCACAATACCCAGCTGTCAAAAAAACATATCAGTTTTTTCACTTGGACTTGATATCATTGGCTTTCTCGACGAGGCAGAATTTTTTGTGTGCCTTCCGCCCTTTGCCGTTTGAGTTTTTGGGATCGTTACTCAATAAACCAATGATTCAAATCGACCTTATATTAATCTTTATCAAAAAAAATTGTGCTCCATTTCAAGTCTTTCAAGTAAATCTTGCAAAATTTTGACCCTGTTCGCTTTTGCTCCACAGGATCATTTGGCACTAGTTTTGCACAAACTTTTTCGCATGTGCAAAATGGTTCGTTGAAATTCTATGAATTGCATTTTTATCTAAACCAGTTTCTTTGCAATACTCGACACTGAACCTGTGGTCTCTCTCCATCACAGCTCTAACAACTATCCACACGAGATTGAAGATTGTCTCACAAAGAGGCGTCATTTCAAACATTTTCTTGGCTCTTTGTAAGCTTTTGTGACCACTTAAAAACTTATAGTTCTCAATAGAGTGCATCATAAACTTCATTTAAAGAAGCAAGATGTTCCAGTAGGCGACCTTACGTATTCACACAGAATTTGACTAAGATCGTACCGCTGTTCAAATATTACCTGCATCGCAAAAACCGTAACGAGGAAAAAGAAAACACGCCCATATGCAAAAGAATGTAGTGCAAAAACGTAACGAGGTTAGAATACACGCCCATACATAAAAAGATGTAGTGCAAGACTGACTTTATAAATTTGGTTAAAACTGGTTGGATATGTTGCCTAGGAAACTAGCTACCATCTCGTATACGTCACGGGGGAGCTACATTA
>JABUQX010028540.1:30000-31105 GCA_015478945.1 Trachelipus rathkii | reverse complement strand
CACAAAAAATTAACAGTAATTCTAATAATCATAACTTAGAAAATTTAAAATTAATGTTATGAGAACTATATACTTTGCTCATTACAAGTCTTTAAAATCAGTCTCATTTTCACTTAGTTAAAAATTGGTTTGTAATATGTTTGTTAATAATCTTATTAAATAATTCATCTTTCGCCGTCTTTATAATCATCATTAATATAATCTCAAAACTAAATTTTAATCGCTTTTCTTTATTTTTATAATATTTAAAGTGAATTATTGAAATAAAATATAATGCGTAAACTAATGGAAGGACGTAGTAGGCTCCGGCTTCCTACATGTTAGACTTTTATAGCGCAGAGAGAGGTGCATAATAGGTTTTGAAAGGTGAATTACATTAATATAATATAAAATCTATCCACACCAGTCTAATTCAATATATATAAAAATATATTATTAGTATATTAAATATATATATATTATTATATTATATATAACTAATTAATATATACTTTATACTATTACTATTATATAATATATTTATATATAAATTTATATATATTATTATATATAATATATATATATTTATATATATATCTATATAAAATATTATATATATATATTTATTATTTATATTACTAATAATTATAGTATACATACATATATATTACATATATATATTCATATATATATATATATATATATATATATATATATTTATATAATTATATATATATATATATATATAGTATATATATATATATATTATATATAGTTATATTATATATTAATTAATATTTAGTACTAGACTCATTATATAAGTATACCCGTACTCAAAATGTTAATCTCATAGTACATATAATTCATTATATTTATATGAAGTTACCTAGCGGAGATATACTGTCTCATGATAATAAGCTATGACTTAGAATAACAGCAATAAATATTACTATAACTAGCTATGATATGTATTCATAAGCCTAAATATATAATATAATAATATTTTAATAATAATAATATATAATAGACGATAAATAATAAATTTAAAAATATATGTATATATATATATATATAATAAACTCGTCATGTTTTAAATAATATATATATTTATGTATTGTTAATATTA
>JABUQX010028540.1:10000-25000 GCA_015478945.1 Trachelipus rathkii | reverse complement strand
CCGCCGGAGCTCCACCACTGACTCTGGAGCCGCTACACTAGTCTTCAACAATAACACTGGATCCACACACCAGCTTTGCACCGGATCCACAACAGGTCCGCACCAGGCTCCGCACCAGGTTTCCAACCGGTCTGCACCAGGTCTGCACTAGGTCCTTAAAACAAAATAGGACCAGGTTAATATATATCTTTTAAATAGGTACCGTAATAAAAATAATAATAATAATAATAATAATAATAATAATAATAATAATAATAATAATAATAATAATAATAATAATAATAAATAATAATAATAATAATAAAAATAAGTAATAATAATAATAATAATAATCAATAATAATAAATAATTAAAAAAAAAAAAATCCCAACCACCACCACACCCCACACACACCAATTGCTTATATGGGCTCTTGCGTCCACCACAACCGACACACCCACAACCCACACCCCACCCCAACCCGTTGATACCACACAACAACACCAACCCCACCCCCCCACATCCACCACACCCCCCCACCCACCCCCCCCACCCCCAACCACACAGCCCCACACCACGAAACCCATAACAGAAAAAACTCTGGAGCCGTACACTGTCTTCGTAACATTGCTACAACCTATATACATCACATACGTACAACAACAAACACGCTAGTCACTTTCGTTCACATTCGCTCTCACAAGTATACTAATAAAAATAAGCTTAATACGTATAATCGTAATCAGAATAAATAAAATAATAAAATAATAATAAATAATAATAATAATAATAATAATAATAATAATAATAATAATAATAATAATAATAATAATAATAATAATAATAATAATAATAATAATAATAATAATAATAATAATAATAATAATAATAATAATAAACATTATATCCTACACACATGAATTGTCACTTATCCTTTACGTACCAACCTACGTTTACCATCGTGACCGATTCATATACTGATACGCTACACGTTTATTTATTTAAATACTATTCCTAATACTATTTGTGTCACATCACTATCTTAATACTATTTTCCAAACCACATTATTAAACATTTTACGTATACAACCTAACCAAACTTAACTCACATCACTTTAAACCACCATATTTTACTACCAGATTGCGTTAACACAACCCAACCTATATCCATAATACAAATACCGCACCTACTCAAATTAACTTTCCTCACACCTAAATATTTCACTTTCTGAACTTAACGCAACCTAACTTACATTTCTTATAAAAATTCTCCATAATAAATTTCAACTCTAAACCTCTTTTATTGCTCTCAAATGCGTTATCGAAACCTACATTATTTCCTTAATCCAAATTAACACACTTTAATATTTAAATCCAACTCTATATTTTCGATGCTAACTTTGAGCAAATTAGGATGAAAAATACAATTGAATTTCACTGATATTTCAATTCTTTAAACTTTTTTAAGTATCAACTTTTTTACTATTATAGAAATTCACTACACACGAGTTATAATTTTAAATGTATACAAATTTAACTTAACTTACCCGATTTTCACGGGACACGAAACCTCCAAGATAGTTTCCACTCAACAAAGCAAGATAGTTTTCAACAACAAAGCACTTTCTTCTTATTAACAATACACTTTGCTGTTAACCATTACTTTAATGATGACACTTTTTGACAAAGATCCAATTTAACACAGGCCAGCAAACTTTTAAAGACTTGTTATTGATCAAACCATCAGAGAATAAATATCCTTTCCGCTCACGAAATCCTTCGTATATGAATTTGCATTTGAGGATTTAGTTGGTTTAAGAATCAATCCGCCATACGAACCAACCTACCATACAACTCCCCCTCCAAGATTGTAACACAATCTTCAAAAGAAACAAAATTCAACAACCAATACCTTCAAATAAACACTGTACCTCACTTCATTTGTCCAGTTGATGCCCTTCTTCGTGCCTCAGTTCTCCTTTCGTATTCAATGACCCTCCTCATCACATTCGGCTGTTCTGGCACGGGTCCTCTCGACCTAGTCATCGGTACCGTATACACATCCGAATCCGATAAACTCTTTTCTTGTTCCTCACGTCCAGTACCTATCATCATTGCATCAGGCACCTCACCCACTTCCAATAACTCATCATATATAGACCGTGGTCTATATTCGGAACCATCCGGACTGGTCACCATGATGTTGACCTCTTCTACACCTTCTATCTGCTCCACCACTGGTTCCTCTACTTCTTGTTGTATGACCGAGTCCACCTCTTGACCTTTATTAGAGTCCACCTCCTGATTCATAGTTGGTTCCACTTCCTGCTCCATAATGAAGTCTACTTCGTCACCACTCTTGTCACTGATATGGACTCCCAACGAATAGCTATTTTCCGGAAACCTTAGTGATTTTTCAAATTTGCTAATATCATAATCGCTTTCCATACCACCATCCACCTCCTCTTCATCGAACCAGTCACGATACTCACTAGCATCGATGGGTGAAGGCACCGTACCGGAATCTTCCGTTTGGGTTCCTTTAGTCTCACCTACAAGTTCCTCCGTTTGTACCGCCACACTCTTTTTGCCACCTCCTTCTTTCATTGCCATCTGTTTCAACAAACGCCAAGCTTCTTTGATTTTCGATCCTTGCTTCTTTGGTAGTTCTAACTCTGGTGATGTTCGCCTGTACCGTGGTACATACTCCATTGTCATTTCTGGTACCTCTTCCACTTCTTCCACCTCTAACTGATGTTCTTTTGGATCCCAATCCACCTCTTCACACTTGAAGTATTGTCTCAAATACTCTGGGGGATCCGCCCAAACCTTCAAATGAGAGTAATGTGCTCTTGCAGTCTTAGTTTTACCCTTAATATCGTACGACATACCTCCTGAAATAACCTTAGTTATCGTAAACGGACCCTCATACTTCTCACTCAATTTTCTGTTCAGACTCCTATCCACTGTAACAATTTTTCTCTTAACTCTCACCCCTACCGCGTACGGTAACCAATTTGGGTGTCCTTCACGCCACTTCTCCTGCTGATCTCTCGGAATCGGTACCACTTTACCCTTCTCATGCTTCTCCACCATCAATTTTTCCACCGGGGACACTCCAAGCTCTGCATGCTTTGTATTGTTATACACCAGCACCGCTCTTGGCAGACAACTGTCCCAATCAATGTTTTTCTCCATAATACTCCTCAGGAATTCAGCAAAGGTCCTATTTGCACGCTCCACAGCCCCGTTACTCGCTGGCTTATACGGGCTGCTGTAGATGTGTTCTATTCCATACTCCTGAAGCATTTTCTCAAACCTACCACTTCTAAACTCCACCCCGTTATCCGTTAACACTTTATAAGGTGGCCGCACAAACGCTGGTAACATCTGGAATTCAAAAGCGTCGGCCACACTTCCTGCCGACTTATCCTTCAACGGTTTCACCGCCGCCCACTTACTACAATGGTCCACTGCGACCAAGCAAGCCACGTTACCTCTTCTTGTTTTTGGCATCGCCATCACATCCACTGCTACTAACTCAAACGGGTTCCTGACCTCTATCTTCCACATAGGCGGGAATACTACTTGGTGGTCGATTTTATTCAACTGACACTTTGGGCACGTTCTGCAAACCTCTTGTACCACCGATGACATTCTCGGGTGCCACACATATTTGGACACCAATTCCATTAACTTGTCCCTTCCAACGTGCGCCATGTTCCTATGTGTTACCACACACACACTAACCAACTGTTGGAACCCAATGACTGCACTAAAATACTTTGTTCCCATCCTTTTCACCAAAATGGACCCGTTCATTCGAAAGTCGTCTCGATACCGATAAAATTCTTTAAGCAGCACATCTCCTTTCGTTATTAACTGCTTTCTTCTCACCTTTTGTCTCAGTATCCTTACTACCTCTGATCTTTCTTGCAGCCTAGTGATGTCATGAACCGATATTATGTTACTTACACCTCCACCCTGTACCATTACGTTATACACTCCCACTGTTGTCAGAAACGTATCACTTACATTATCTGCATCATCTCCATGAGAGATTATCCCTTCACCAAAATCCAGTTCAGCCTCTACCTCCTTCAAATAATTCATACCCAACAGCATACATGCTGGAATGTATCCGTTCTGTACCACAGCCAATGGTAACACCACCCGCCGATATAAGGTGCTAATTTCAATTTCTACAGCCATGTTACACTCCACAATACCTGTAGTGACTCCATTAAGTGTCAATTTTATTGACCATTTTCTTCGAATATGCCCGAAATTCTCCAGGTCCTGAACCACACCTTCTTGTATCAGACTTATGACTGCACCTGTATCTAAAAACGCACACTTGCGTACCTCACCAATACAAACCTCCTGCCAAGCTACACCTCCCAATACATGGTTGCAACTTAATCGTGATATATGGCACCTCTCCCGCATCATCAAGTTTATGTTCAGACCTTCATCTGTACCATAATGCACCAAGTTATTTCCAGGATCCTCACTTAACTCATTTTCGGAATCCTCTACTTCCTCTTCCTCCTGTTGTAATTCTTCCTGAGATGGGAGTTCATCAACCATGCTGTTTATATCATTACCATTAAATGTTCCATCATTTCTTAAGGGGTTAAAATGTGTACCACCAAGCACCTGTATGTGTACACTTTTAAGATTTTCTTTCTTTCCTACTTTAGGACCCAAATACACCACCGAGCAACATGTCCCATGATGCAACCAGATCTTCACCTTAAACATGTCACTTGCCACTAACAACACTTCTGGTACCGGTTCTCTACCAGGCATCCTCAATGCCCTCAAATACTTCAACGACTTCTGTTTCTTCTCCACACCATACAACTTCCGATCTTCTATAAGTGTATCCATTAATGTCTCTCTTAACACTTTGTGATTTTGTACGGTACCCTGTACCTGCACATCCTCCAAAACAGCCTTTAAACTAATAAATAAGGAGTCCGCTCCACCGGGAACTAATTTCATTATGATTAACCCTCCAGGAAGGGCATATGGATCAGCTGGTTCTTCATCCTGATCTTCACTCCTATGGCACCTGGACCAAGTGTCCGCAAAAATGTTATCTTTACCCGGATAATACCGCACCTCAAAACTGTACTCACTTAGATCGTCTAATACCCGTGCCAGTTTACTATCAATAAGCTTCATAGTATGTAAATATACCAGAGGTCGGTGGTCGGTATATAAAATAAAATTCTGACCTAACAAAAATGATCTAAAACTTTTCACCCCCCACCTGATTGCAAGAAGTTCTCTTTCAATGGTTGAGGCTCTCCTCTCACAAGAATTGAATGAATGTGAATTAAAAGCAATCACCCTTCTCTCACCTCCTTGTTCCTGGCACAGCCCAGCTCCCATACCAAATCCACTGGCGTCCACAAATAACTCTAACTGTTTGGCCTCTGGTGAAAAATTCGGAAACGCCAACTCCACCGATTCCTTCATTCTTTCTTTTAAGTCCATAAACGCCTTTGTTCTCTCATCCGTCCACTCTATTGGATCCTTCCTTTTACCACCAGTTAATGCACTAAGAGGTGCCGCTACCTCTGAACAGTTTCTTATAAACTTCCGTTGAAAGTTTATCATACCTAAGTATCTCCTCAATTCTCCGATGTTACTTGGTTTTTCTAGTTTGTCAATTTGGGCCATAAATTCTGGGAGCTTCCTAATACCTGTACGACCAATAATATGGCCCAAAAACTGTACCTCTTTTTGCACCCAATTACACTTACTAACTTTCACCTTCACGTTAGTTTCACAAAACCGCTGCAGTACCTGTTCTATTAACACCAGATGTTCCTTAAACTCTCCTGAAATCAATAATACATCGTCAACATATACCACCACTCTATCTTTACTGAACCCCGAAAGTATTCTCTGCATTTCCCGTTGGAATGCCGCAGGTCCGTTTTTCAAGCCAAAGCTTAACCTTTTAAAACGGTACTGCCCACTGACAGTCGAAAAAGCTGTAAAATTTCTACTACCCTCCTCCAAGTTCATCTGGTAGTAACCTTTTACTAAATCCAAACTTGTATAATACTGAGCACCGTGACAACCAAAAACTGTTTCTGTGATGTTCGCCATGTGGAACCTGTCCGCCTCTGTCACCTTGTTAAGCCTTCTATAGTCGACACACAGTCTGAGTGTCCCATCTTTCTTTCGTATTGGTACTACCGGTGAGCTCCACTCTGCAGCACACGGCTCCACTATATCTCGTAAACACAACTCCTTTACCTGATGTTCAATTTCCTCATTTGTTCTCTGATCAAACCTCCTGGCCCGTGGATATATAGGGGTATAATCGTGAATCAGCTGGTTCTTCCTCCTGATCTTCACTCCTATGGCACCTGGACCAAGTGTCCGCAAAAATGTTATCTTTACCCGGATAATACCGCACCTCAAAATTGTACTCACTTAGATCGTCTAATACCCGTGCCAGTTTATTATCAATAAGCTTCATAGTATGTAAATATACCAGAGGTCGGTGGTCGGTATATAAAATAAAATTCTGACCTAACAAAAATGATCTAAAACTTTTCACCCCCCACCTGATTGCAAGAAGTTCTCTTTCGATAGTTGAGGCTCTCCTCTCACAAGAATTGAATGAATGTGAATTAAAAGCAATCACCCTTCTCTCACCTCCTTGTTCCTGGCACAGCCCAGCTCCCATACCAAATCCACTGGCGTCCACAAATAACTCTAACTGTTTGGCCTCTGGTGAAAAATTCGGAAACGCCAACTCCACCGATTCCTTCATTCTTTCTTTTAAAGTCCATAAACGCCTTTGTTCTCTCATCCGTCCACTCTATTGGATCCTTCCTTTTACCACCAGTTAATGCACTAAGAGGTGCCGCTACCTCTGAACAGTTTCTTATAAACTTCCGTTGAAAGTTTATCATACCTAAGTATCTCCTCAATTCTCCGATGTTACTTGGTTTTTCTAGTTTGTCAATTTGGGCCATAAATTCTGGGAGCTTCCTAATACCTGTACGACCAATAATATGGCCCAAAAACTGTACCTCTTTTTGCACCCAATTACACTTACTAACTTTCACCTTCACGTTAGTTTCACAAAACCGCTGCAGTACCTGTTCTATTAACACCAGATGTTCCTTAAACTCTCCTGAAATCAATAATACATCGTCAACATATACCACCACTCTATCTTTACTGAACCCCGAAAGTATTCTCTGCATTTCCCGTTGGAATGCCGCAGGTCCGTTTTTCAAGCCAAAGCTTAACCTTTTAAAACGGTACTGCCCACTGACAGTCGAAAAAGCTGTAAAATTTCTACTACCCTCCTCCAAGTTCATCTGGTAGTAACCTTTTACTAAATCCAAACTTGTAAAATACTGAGCACCGTGACAACCAAAAACTGTTTCTGTGATGTTCGCCATGGGGAACCTGTCCGCCTCTGTCACCTTGTTAAGCCTTCTATAGTCGACACACAGTCTGAGTGTCCCATCTTTCTTTCGTATTGGTACTACCGGTGAGCTCCACTCTGCAGCACACGGCTCCACTATATCTCGTAAACACAACTCCTTTACCTGATGTTCAATTTCTTCATTTGTTCTCTGATCAAACCTCCTGGCCCGTTGATATATAGGGGTATAATCGTGAAGTTTGATCCTATACGGTGTCATTGATGTCTCACTGACATCCGCGTCACTTCTACTAAATACTTTACGTTGTCTCCACAGTACCTCTAAAATCTGTTCAATCTGTCCTGGTGACAGTTCTTCCATAAATTTTATCTCAGTCTTCAATTTCTCCTTCGTCCACTCCTGTTCATTACTAGATGGACCCGACAACTCTTGCACTGTGGTGTTTACAGTACACACACTGGTTTCATAACTTCTCAACCTGTCTTCATCTACTACTAAATGTGCTGTACCTACTTGCTCACCTTTACCTAATTTTAACTGACCCGGTGTTAACTTCTTTAACAATACTGTACCTCCTTTCTCTACCCACTTCACCAACCCTGGTATGATTTTAAATCTTTTGTTGTAACCTTTTTTACCACCTTCTACACCTTCCAGTAACAACTCTTCCGGCTTTGCACTGTACCCTCCATCATGATTCCTTGGTTTTATCTGTTTAGATCTCCATTCTACCTTAACTGCCTCCCAATCATCCTTCGTAATCACTGTTTCTTCTACCATATACACAGGCACCGAGGTTACCACCCTTATACAGTCTTTTGATCCATCCATCAAATACACCTGCTCTTTGACACCATGGTCACCATACCTCTTAAATGATCCGTCTACAGTATTAAGCTTAATATTATTCTTTACTAGAAACGGCATCCCTAATATCACACCTTCCTTCAACTTTTTAACCACTATGAAATCTGACTGACCATAGCCGATTTCATCAATAGTGATCCTCAACGTTGCGGTGCGGTGCGAATCTAAACACAGCTGTGGATCACCCACACCTCTTAACCTCATCACCTTATTCAGTACTACCGGATTTGAGATCCTTGAAAGTTCACTTTCCCCGATCAAACAATATTGGGCTCCTGAATCTACTGTCGAAATCATCTCCACACCATCAAGTTTTATCATCACCCTCAACAACGGTGCCATTTTTAAACTTTCAGGACCCGTGACCTGCATATTACCTGTAGTATGATACACTCCTGTTGTTATGTCTGTTGTAACCATACTTCGTACCTTTTGTATCCGCTGAGGCAATGGACCAAGTACTCCTTCATCTTGGCTCATCACAAACTCTCTTGCCTCAGGGTTCGGCACCCACCCACCTTGACTAACCGGGATACTTTGTGGACACATTATGCTGGGGGTTGGCTCCGACACGTCCCGGGCAATGGCGGAGCAGGTTCGTTTCCCGAACCTGGTGGTTTGTTCTTCTTCCACTCATCAAATTCCTTCTTCAATGGACAAGCTTGTCCCCAATGTCCAACCTCTCCACAAAAGAAACACTTCTTTTCCACTGTTCTTGGAACACCTTGTTCTTGCTCCCCATTGTCATTTCGACGCTGAAATCCGTAACCCATCTTTGCTCCACAATCCATAAGCTTATGCTCATTACTGCCACATCCTAGGCACCACCCTCTGAACCTCCAACAGTCTCTTTTTAAGTGACCCACCTTGTCACAATGATGGCACCTTATTCTCTGCCCACTGTATGACCTACTACTCCTTCTACTATACTCCTTTGGTCCATCGTTCCGTTGTGGTGCCGGTCTCCCATAACGGACCTGGTCCGCATACGTCCTCCTCTGGTTGCCTTCTTGTTGGATGGCTGCCCATATAGGAATAGCTTCAGCTTCTGGTTCCGATTGATCTTCTAGTTCATCTTCTTCTTGGGCCCAACTCACCATATCCTTCCACCGTACCTTCACACTCTCCTTCTCACTCCCCATCCGTAACTTAAACCTTCTGGCCACTTTTTTAGGCAGGCAGTTCACGAACTGCTTCTTTAGGATTCCAGTATCCCTCTGATCTTCTTCTGTTGCTGCCTCATATGTTGTCTGCATGCGCAGAGCAAACTCGGCAATCTTTTCATTTTTCCTAATCTCCATCTTCCAGAATTCCTTCTGAAGATCCATCACCTCACTATCTTTCTCCTCTTTACACCAGCTACGCAGCCTTGATACGATGGTTACATACTTCACTTTCGCTCTGTATATACTGTAGTATGTTCTTAGGGGACCACCCTCCAAAAAGCTCCTCAATTCAACAGCCCACCGATTCTTGTCCTTTCCAAGCTGCTCCTTTGCGTACCTCTCAAAGTCTTCGATGAAGGCATCAAAGGTCTGTACTTTATCTCGTCCATACTTTAAAGGTTTTACCGCTTTTGTATTGGCTCTACTGTAAGTACGCATCACCTCCAAAAGTTCACCAGCCAAGATGATGAGCACTCTGTTAACTGCCATACCGGGTTCCATACCCGATTCTTCTAGTTCCACCAATCTCTTTAGCCACAACTTACCACCTTTATCTAACTCACTGTCACCTTCTGACTCTGCTTCTGTCACCGAACTGTCATCTACCGTATACTTTCTCACGTGTCTCCTTTTGTTCCTCCTCTTCTTCTTCTTGCCACCACCTTCACTTTCAGTTTCACTTCTATTATCAAAGATGTCATCATTGTTCTCCTCATAATCCTCTTCCCTATACCTCAATGCATACTGCACTTTTGGTTTTATCCTACCTATCTCCTTCTTTCTTACTGAATGTTCCACATTTGGCTTTTCTCTTCTTTTGTCACCCTGTTGTTGTACCGTACTATTGTTCACCTCAACCTGTTGCTCTATACCAGGGTTTCCTATCTTTGTTTCTAGAGCCTGTGAACATCCATCCAATACTGCTTTTACACTACCTAAATCTAAATCCTCTGCCTCTGCTATTAACACCTGTTGTAATTCATTTAATAGAGCCATTGCTCTTAATCCTCCTTTGGCACCTCCATCATTTTCTTTGTCAGTACCCACCATACTGCTTCTTTACTATATCAATTTATACAGATGAACAATACGCGAGAACAAGAAAAAAAAAATTTCTATCAAAAAAAAAAAAATTTCTTTTATCAGTGTGTGTGTAAATCCCCACACCCAAATGTAAACTCGAAAATGTATATTATATAATAAATCAATTGGGTACCACTGTATGTGTGTACCATAAACGAATATATACACCACTCCCACACCCAAAAAAAAAAAAAAAAAAAAAAAATTTTTTTTTTTTTTTTCAAATGTACGAAAAATATCAAAAAAAATAATCAGTTAGGTACCACTGTGTATGTGGGTACCTTAAAATCAAACGTGTAAATAAAATAAATAAATAAATAAATTTCACACTAAATATCAAAGGGCTTCAAATTTTCAAAAATTCCACGAATAAAATTCAATTCAAAAAATAAATAAATGATTTAAATAAATAGTTCTAAGAGCCTCAATAAATTTCAAACGAAAATAAAAAAAAAAATTTAAGGGCTCCGGACAATATAAAAGCTCCACCAATATTCAAAACTATAGTAGCTTCACACACTATGAGAGCTCCCCAAAATCTTGAAGTCCCAGAGCTCAGCAAAATACACAGCTCCACAAAAAAAAAAAAAAAAAAAACAAAAAAAGAAGAGCCCCACAAAAATTATAATAGCTCCACACCAAATCTTAAAATGTAAGAGCTCCGTAAAATATAAGAGCTCCACCAAAATCTTGAAATGTAAGAGCTCCGGAAAATATAAGCTCCACAAAATTTTGAAATAAGGAGCACAACAAAATATATATAACAGTTCCTAAACGAATATTGAAAAAGTCACGTTCAACTTAATATATTATTCATGATATCAAGTCTTTATTCCTTACTTCTTAATACCACTATCCTTTGAGAGATGAAAAGGAAAAAAAAAATTCGCCAACATAAAAAAAATTTTTGCCAACTCAATGAAATTTTTTTCTCTACTTACAGTTTTTGTAGATTCCACACCTATGCTCTCTCACTATACCTGGTATGCCGAACCCACCACTTGAAGACGCCGAACGAGCCACCAAAATATGTTGCCGGCTCCACCAATACGTGCTGACGGAGGGTATACTGAGCCAAGGCAAGGGTCCACGTCTCTAATAGGGGTTCAGAGAAAGAAACACCAGATAAATATTTTCATTATTATGACAAGCCAGAAAATATCAGTATACCTATATATATAGATCCTCACTAACCTAACTAACTAATTAAACCTACATATATATAAATCCCCAAAATATTATCATTATATTTACACAACTATAAATTTATAAGTTTATCACTATATACAAGTCAATGTTTCTTGAAATAAATAACAATATAAGTACTCAAGGAATCTGCTTATTACGTAACTTTGAGTGTTAGATCCCGTAGATCCCCAACTCAGACCATAAACGCCGGTGGCTTCAATGTCGGTGTTCCACACCTCAACCTGGACTAACTGTCGGATGGTAGTGAGTGCTACGGCGGCACCCTCAAATTCTTCGGTGTTATAGGGAGTGCTATACCGGCACCCTCCGATTCTTCGGTATTATAGGGAGTGCTATACCGGCACCCTCCGATTCCTCGGTATTATAGGGAGTGCTATATCGGCACCCTCCAATTCTTCTTTATTATAGGGAGTGCTATATCGGCAACCTCCAATTCTTCTTTATGTATAGGGAGTGCTATAATCGGCACCCTCCAAGTCTTCTTTATTATAGGGAGTGCTATATCGGCACCCTCCAATTCTTCTTTAGTGGTGTTCACACCGCCGGAGCTCCACCAATGACTCTGGAGCCGCTACACTCGTCTCCACCAATAACACTGGATCCACACACCAGCTTTGCACCGGATCCACAACAGGTCCGCACCAGGCTCCTCACCAGGTTTCCAACCGGTCTGCACCAGGTCTGCACTAGGTCCTTAAAACAAAATAGGACCAGGTTAATATATATATCTCTTTATGTACAGTAATAAAAATAAAAATAATAATAATAATAATAATAATAATAATAATAATAATAATAATAATAATAATAATAATAATAATCGTAGCACTGCTACAACCTATATACATCACATACGTACAACAACAAACACGCTAGTCACTTTCGTTCACATTCGCTCTCACAAGTATACTAATAAAAATGAAGCTTAATACGTATAATCGTAATCAGAATAAATAATAATAATAATAATAATAATAATAATAATAATAATAATAATAATAATAATAATAATAATAATAAACATCATATCCTACACACCTGAATTGTCACTTATCCTTTACGTACCAACCTACGTTAACCATCGTGACCGATTCATATACTGATACGCTACACCGTGCATCCGTGGAATACCACCTCTCTAACTCTAACCCTAACCTTTTGCTCTTGTCTGAGACACAGATGGCTAAGAATTCATCCTCTAACTCGTTTAATATATCTAACTATAACTTTTTTCATAATTTCCGTCTAAAGGGTGGAGTATGTGCCTATGTGAACATAAACACTCCTGTAACACGTCTCGTGAATCTTGAATCTCCTAACTTCGATGTTCTGTGGCTTAAAATCTTTCTTCCTTCTACTACAATAATCTTGTGCTTCTAGGGCTTTTCTTTTCATTAACTTGACAGATTTTCACTTTTCTTTGAATATCTTAAACTACTTCTCACGAGATGTTTATCTTCCATTCCCAAAATACTGCAGGATCCTCTATCTTAGGGGATTTCAATGTACACAACACTGAATGGTTGGATCCTCTCATACTGATTTTGGTGGGGAGGAAGGCCGGAACATTAGCTATTCTCAACGATCTGAGCAACTAATTAATAAACCCACACAACATTCCGGATCGGTCCCAATCAATTCTTGAAACACACTTGACCTATGTTTCACACTAGTCCTTCTCTCTATTAAATACACCACCTTCGCTCCTATTGGGTAAAATCTGACCACAACCTTATATCTCTAAATTTTAATACTTTCTCATCCAACAGCTCCATCCTGCCCTATGCGTTATTTTTCTGGCACTTTGATCGGGCTGATTGGGGGGCCTTGCTTTGCTTTCTACGCTAACTATAACTGGAATGACTGCTTTGTCTCTGGTGACGCTTCCACTTCTGCCGATAAGGTGGGGAGCTGTAATCGTTGAGGGGATGAGCAGGTTCATTCCTTTCTTCGACTAAATCTTTCTCTCCTCATAATCCAATGGTTCGATCGTGCTTTTCTCTGGCCATTCAGGCTAGAAACAGTGCGTATCGGGAATGGAAAAATTTTCTCGTTTCTCCCTATCACTCTTGCTAATTTTCCATTCAGCTAGAAATCGTTGCAGGGATTCTCTTCGACGAGCAAAGCGGGCTTTCCATTAAACGAAAAGTGCGCTAACCTCCTTGGTTTCCCTACTGACAAATCTTTTGGCCTCTTGCCAAAAACATCTCTACAACTTCTGTAAATCTGTCTTTCCTTCCTCTTATTCGATCTGATGTTCTGTTGGTTAATTCTCCAACTGAAAAAGGCCAATCTCTTCGCCCTGTTTCCTCTAACTCAACCCTGGGACGATTCTGGTATTCCTCATCCTCCTCCTTCTCCTCATCAGATGTCCTATGCCTTTGCCTGTGATTACATTCGATCGGGTGCATGCGCTCCTGAAATCTACGAACGTTTTAGGAAGGCGGTGGCCCGGATGGCATTCCTCCCCGAGTTTTGGGGAGGTTTGCTTCCGTGCTATCCCCGCCCCTCCTTCAACTATATTCTCTTATGTCTCAATTACTAACACTTTCCTCAGTGTTGAAGCACGCACATGGTTCCAACCTATTCCGAAAAAAGGGAGCCGCTCTGATCCTTCTAACTATCGCCTATAGCTCTTACTTGTATTCTATCAAGATCTTTGAAACTCTCCTCAACTCTCAATTTCTTAATCATCTGGAATCTCATTCACTTCTTTCCGCATCGCCAGTACGGCTTCGGCGCTCGAGTCTATTGGCGATATACTTTCCTATTTTTCTTACCGATTTATGGTTTTCCGCCCTTAGGAAATACGGGGAGACTTGCGTGGGTGGCGCTTGGACATATCCAAAGCATTTTGACCGGGAATGGCACGCGTTCACTGCTCTCCAAAGCTCCCCTCCTTTGGTTTCCTCCTTTCTTCTTTGCTTACTTATGTCTAGTTTTCTTTTCAAATCGCTCATTCGGCTGTTGTTTATGGGGCGACTTCTTCTTCCTTTTCTGTCAATATGGTGTTCCTCAGGGGTTTCTGTCTTATCTCCTACTTTATTCCACTTTTCATTAATGATCTTCTCACCTGCAGCTCTAACTCTATTCACTCTTATTGCCGATGACTCGACCCCTTATTCTTAACTCATTTCAATTCTTGGTCCTTTCTTTACTTCTAGAATTGCCTCTGTCTTAATCTTTCCGATTCTATTCTCGCGATCTGGATAGAATTTCCGGGTGGGGTCGTCTGAACCTTGTGAAATTCTAATTCTTTAAAAACTCAA
>JABUQX010028539.1:27500-31218 GCA_015478945.1 Trachelipus rathkii | reverse complement strand
GAGAGAGGAGAAGAAGAGAGAGGCAGAGAGAGAGGAGAGAGAGGAGGGAGAGAGTCTGTTTTTATGTTCATTAGCTACAATATAATAATAATAATACAATACATAAAATAAGTAAAAATAATAATAATTTAATAATAATTTAAATGAAATAATATATATATAAATTAATAAGTAATAATAATAATTAATAATAGTATGGACAACAGTTGATACTACGTAATAATAATAAGATAAATATTATCATTTTAATAAAAAATATCATTTTCATTTAATAAAAATGAAAATAAGAATAACAATACTAATTATTATAACAAAAATTATAATAATTAAAATATTAATAATTATAACAATTATCAAATAAAAATGAAAATAATAATAATAATAATAATAATAATAATAATAATAATAATAATAATAATAATAATAATAATAATAATAATAATAATAATAATAATAATAATAATAATAATAATAATAATAATAATAATAATAATAAAATAATAATTAATAATTTTGAATTAAGCTTAATTAAAATTAATAGTGATTATTTGCCTGAACACTTTCATAACCCTTAATCTCTGTGTAGGAATCGATCCAATTGGGATTATTTTCTTGGATTCGTTGAATCTGCAAAGAAAAAAAAGATTCATTAAGTCTCTCTCTCTCTCTCTCTCTCTCTCTCTCTCTCTCTCTCTCTCTCTCTCTCTCTCTCTCTCTCTCTCTCTCTCTCTCTCTCTCTCTCTCTCTCTCTCTCCACTCTCATTCTCTATAACACGCATATCTCTCTCTTTTTAAAATGAACGAAAAAAGCAAAATTTATTATATTTCAGCTTTAAAACACATTCTTTAAACTCTCACGCATAAATAGTTTTCTAAGATATTAATGATAAAAAATAGCTTAAAATATATTTGACTAAGTTTGGAATGAGTTAATTTAAAATTGATATTTATATTTATCATATAGATTAAGAATAATCCCATTACAATAATCAAATTAATTTATTTTTTTCATACTGTATATAAAACTCATAAATAACCGTTAAACCTATTTAAAGGAATAAGGTACTTACTTTCAAGTGACTCATGTAGCATGATTTGTGGTAATAAAGCCCATCATCCTCAATGATCCCTCTAAAATGCATACAATCATCAAGATCACTGTAATATTCATCGAAATAGCTCTGACACCTCGGACATTGTATTGGAGATCCATCAGGGACCACTGGAGAGCTTAACGCTGGGATATTCTCCTCTGATAAATAGAAAGGTAAATAAAAATTAGCTTTTTGTTAGAAGATCTTTTTAAGATGACATTATAAATTTTAAAAATAAATTGGTCGTAGAAACAACTAAACTTTGAGAAGTTCAATTAGAGAGAGAGAGAGAGAGAGAGAGAGAGAGAGAGAGAGAGAGAGAGAGGAGAGAGAGAGAGAGAGAAGAGAGAGAGAGAGAGAGAGAGGAGAGAGAGAGAGAGAATTAATTAAAAATACATGAGAATATAGGTAATTTAAATACAGATATAATAATATATGATAAAAAATTTAAATATTAATATACTAGTAATTATAATGAGAATAGATAGTAATAATAATAATAATAATAATAATAATAATAATAATAATAATAATAATAATAATAATAATAATAATAATAATAATAATAATAATAATAATAATAATAATTAATAATAATAATAATAATAATAATAATACATAATAATTTAATAAAATAATAAAAAATAATTATAATAATTAAGAATACTAAAATTCTAATAATAAATAAAAAAAATAACGATAAATAATAATAACTAATAATAATAATAATAATAAATATTAATACTAAAAGATAATAAAAATTAATAATAAAAATTTATTGATATAAATTTAAATAAATAAAATTTTATAATAATATTCATAAAATAATAATAATAATAAATAATAATAATAATAATAATAATAATAATAATAATAATAATAATAATAATAATAATAATAATAATAATAATAATAATAATAATAATAATAATTATAATAATACCAGTAATAATAATAATAATAATAACAATAATAATAATAATAATAATAATAATAATTAATAATAATAATAATAATAATAATAATAATTAATAATAATAATAATAATAATTAATAATAATAATAATAATAATAATAAAAAATAATAAAAATGAGAAAAATTTAATTTTTAATAGTAAAAATTTTGAAAAATAATAATTAATAATAATAATATATAATAATATAATAATAATTAATAATAATAATAATAATAATAATAATAATAATAATAATAATAATAATAATAATAATAATAATAATAATAATAATAATAATAATAATAATAATAATAATAATAATAATAATAATAATAATAATAATAATAATAATAATAATAATAATAATAATAATAATAAAAATCAATATAATAAAATAAAATAGAATGCAAAGATGCTGATTATCAACATACCTTTAATCATTGCCCATTGGTACTCAAAGGCGGTCTTCAAATCCTCTTTTTTTAGATCTTTTGGAATCATTCCGTGGTATTCGAGTCTTTGAACCAGTGATACAATGTCTACTGGCTTGGAGTCACTGTTGTCTTTTGAGTAAGAGTTGGTTTCACAGTTACTACTTCCACTGGTACTACTTGAGCTGGTACTGTTGGAGTTGGAAGATGAGTCGTTCCCACTGGTATCATTACAAAAGGCGTTGATGTTGTTGACGGGTTCGGGGTCATGTTTAATGGCAGTAGAAGAAATGTCTTCATCTGACATATTTTGGTGCTCGTAAGTTCGAATTCTTTTCGATGCTGGTTCATATTTATCTTTTATATATATATATATATATATATATATATATATATATATATATATATATATATATATATATATATATATATATATATAATATATATATTATATAATATATTGAGATAAGATAAAGAAATGAAATATATATATACTAAATTATATATATATATATTTATAAATATATATATAAAATAGAGATTAATATAGTATATATATATATATAATATATATATATATATAGTATATATATATTATATATATAAAATATCATATATATATTATTCTATGTACATATAATATAATTATATAATATAATATATATATATATATATAATATATATAATATATATATATATATATATTATATATAGGTATTATATATAATATATATATATATAGTCCAGTAAATTTGTATTCATTATATTTTTACACATATCTATATATATATATATATATATATATATTATTGATGTCTTATTGATGTTGTAATATTGTTTACATTCACGAATGCGGATGTAATGAGGATGTCAGATTATATATATATATAATATGATTTTGGTAAATAGTTATTATTTATATTATTCTATTTAATATACAAATTTTTATTATATAATAAAATTATAAAACAGTTCGTCAAAAAGAACGTTGATATCCCCCTATACGCTGATATTATATTACCACATCCGCGAAAATGAGGATGCTAATCTTCAACATTTTATCTAAAGTATTTAAAAAAATATATATTTTGTAAAATTTTAAAACTGTAACCACAAAAAAACATTTTTAATTAAATATTTGAGATACCTATTTTAACTTTAATTCAGAACAGTAACTGTACTTACCAATAATATATAGGGAAATGACAGCTTTATATCTCTTTTGAACGCATTATCA
>JABUQX010028539.1:0-22500 GCA_015478945.1 Trachelipus rathkii | reverse complement strand
ATAATTAATAATATAATAATAAAATTTTAATAATTTTTATATTATATATTTTGTCAATTTTTAAGGCCACAAAATTTCTCCAAACTTCCCATAATGCTGGATTGAAGCCTCTTTAAAAAGTTTAGAATTCTTTAAAAAGTGAAAATAAAATCATATTTAGAAAAAAAAAACAACTCTTATACTACGAATTTTTCACACACATAAAAAAATCTCTTTATAATATATTTTTTTTTAATTTTTATTATTTATTTAATTTTCTATAAAATTTTATATAGAAAAAAAAAATAATAATAAACGCTAGTATAATCTTTTTGAGTTTCGCAAAAAAATATAGATTTTATACTTATATATATTTTAATTTTTTTTCTTTTATCATTTATTTATTATAAACCTCTGAAAAATCTCATATTTTTTTTTTTAATAATTTTTATTATTTATTTATTTTAAGCCCCCTAGACGCCAAATTTGCATGTGTCGCGCCATATTCTTTTTGCCTTCTTTATAATCTTGTTATTTTGCCCTTTTATATATGATGTAATGGAAAATTTATGACTTTGGATATATATATAATATATATATTAATTAATTTAATATATATTAATATAATATTATATAATATATATTATATATTATATTATTATATTATAAATATTATATATATATATTTATATATATTTTATATATATTATATAATTATATATAATATATTATTTAAATATATAATATAATATATATTATAATATTATATATATATATTAATATATATATATATATATATATTATATTATAATATATTATATTATATATACTAATATCAATATATATTATATATATATTATAATATCTTTAAGGATGTATATATTATATATATATTATATATATAATGTTATTTTTATAATATATATATATCTATATATTATATATATATATATTATATATATATTAATATATAATATTATTTCAATATTATAATATATAATATATATGTATATATATTATATATATATATTATATAGATATTTATATAGTATATTATATATACTAATATATATATATATATATAATATATTAATATATAATAATATTATATATAATATAATATATATATAATATTAATATATATATATATTAATATATAATAATAATATATAATTATTATATGAAGATATATACATATATACTCGATTGAAATTTGAACTTGGAAATAGAGATCAATTTACTTGGCATCTGATGCAGATTAATCTTATGTATTACCTTATTTATATTAACTTCGTATATAGGAACACTACAAAATCCACAATACTTATCGTGCTATTGAATGGGATGTATAATGTATTTTTAGAGAAATTAAATATAAACACAGGTTAATAGAGCTCTGGTCTGGAGAAAGACTTGGCAACCTACTCCAGGTTTGAATCGAAACTACTTTAGCTGCAAAAGTTTCGTATTTCATTTGGAAACTATTTTTTGAAATCATTTAAGAAAGATTTAACGTTAAAGAATTCTTTTTTTCTAGCAAGTTACTAATTAAAAATCTGTAGTGATTGAAATTAGCTCTCTTGAAAATTGCATAATATTACGTTGATCTAAAATAGATTTTTCACGTGAGATAAATTGTTCATGAAAAGTTCTGTTGAACTCTAAGAAACAAATGCTGATTTCCAGTAAAGTGATTTAGAAACGAAGTTGAGAGAATCTCTATTGACGAAGTAAATATAGGATTATCTTTCAGTGCGAAAACATATATATCGTGTGCTGGTACGACTCATAAAAAGTTTATTTGACTTTAGTATATTTTAGTGAAATACTGGAATGTGATGATAAGATATGGAAATATGAAAGTTCATAATTATGATACAGCAAGTCTAATTTCGAATTTTTTAAAGAATTTAAAGAAAAAGTTAATGTAAAAGATAAAGAAAAATAATAGTCAGGTTGAGTAAATAATAATTTATATTAAATGCATGCTTCAAACATATTGAATTTTTTTTCATATCTCCAATTGGATGGTAAGAGGTTAATATAAGGCTTAATTAATATATGGATATATAGAATTGCCATCTTATTTCTTACTCTTCTTACGTCTTAATTCTTTCTTACTCAGATGTAAATTAAGAGCAAACCCCTCTCCTTGAATTTAGGGCTTGCTCCTGTGAGCTCTAGATGGATGTTTTAACTGTTACAACAACACAACACTATCACACATCCACCACTCACACAAACACACACTTACATAATTTATTAATATAATATTTATATATAAATATTATAATAATATTATTATATTATATAAATTAAAATATATATATTTATAATATAATAATTATTTATTATTATACATATAAATTAATAATTATATATTATATTATAATATATAAATAATATATATTATAATTAATAATTTATAAATATTTATTTATATAATATTAATATTTAAATATTATATATAATATATTAATAATATAAATTAATATATATATATATATATTAATTTATTATATAAAATATAAATATTAATATATATATATAAATATTAATAAAAATAATTTAATAATAAAATAAAAATTATATTATATAAATATATATATAATATATTATATTTACTTACTGTCTTATGTCTCTCACCACAGGAAGGTTCCTGGTTTATGTAGAAAACCAATACGACCGTCAGTGGACTCAACATGTCGTTTTCCATTTAGAGATCTGTTATACTTTCCCACAAGTCTTCTTCCCTTGTATTTCCTCCAACCCCCCGCAGGCAGCCACTATCTCATCAACGAATCATTGAACCAACGATCTCATCTCTTCCTTTGGATCTTCCTCTGGAGTCTTCTTCCATCCGGGCATCTCACTCCATCCGTTTACTTCGCCTAGCCTTTGTCTATCCTTTGCCATCCTTTTCAAGTTCCCCACAATCTCGATTCTTGCGAATTCATCCTCCTCATGTCATGATTGGGTGTCATCCCGATACTTCCCTTCTGACTTTCAATTCACTTATTCTGATCTTTTCCTTAGTCTTTCCAATTAATTAGCTCTTATAGATCTCATCTCCGGTTGCCTGTATCCAACAGGCCTTGGATAGAAGACATCATGCTCTGTCACCGAATATAACAATATAGGTAGAACCTACTACCTCGTGTGCGATAAATATACCTTCTTTTCTTCACCTCCTTATACCGCTTATACTGGTCTATTTCATATAGGATACATCATGCCCTTGCCGACATCTTCCGAACTTCTTTATTATCTTGGATTGCGTGTGACGCGTCTGCATGGCACCATCCCTCCGTCCTCTGTATATTATTTTCCTCTCACCACAGGTATTTTGATATTCTAAATCTTTTCTTCAAGCTTCTCCATAGGTAGATTCATGATCTCCCACCGACTTCTCCTCTCGCCCACCTCTACTGCTTATTCAACACAACATCACTTTTGGTTTCCTCCCTTCGATGTTCATTTGTAGTACCTTGCCTTCAAGTTTATTCAGCAAATTTAGTAATCTCATTTACCAATCCTTTCATACATTTCACATACCACACGTGCCTAAATTCAATCCGCATAAGCCATTTGACTCTCCTCTCTCTACTCTTTCTTCCCTCCTCTCTTCATTAACCTCCTCATGGAATTATCGAATTATAAGCTACTTATCTGAAACATATAAGGTATTTTAGACTTAATACTAGCTATCTCCTAGTTCATCCCCACTTCTTCTTATACCTCATAACCAATTTTTAATTTTTTATTTAAAATACTTAGTTTAACATCACATGTGCACTTTTGCCATCTTTAAAGATACTCATTCAGTGCATCACCACAATCCTCTCCCCTACTTCCATAATTCTCATTATCTAAGCACCCTCCCATTAATCTCCATATCTAGGAATATTCCGATAGTCATAAACTTTCCTTATAATCCATAACTACACAAACAATAATATATCATTCTGTCTGTTATATTCGTATTAAATCTTCTCTCAATCTCTGTCTAATATATTATATAATATATTATAATTTATATATATTTATATATATTATTAATATATATATATATATTATATATAATATAAAATTAATATATATATATATAATATATAAATATATATATATATATTATATATTATATATATATATATATATATTATATATATATATATATTATAGACTACTTTCCATGAAACATGAAATGAACAGAAAGAAACAGAAATGAACAGAAATGAACAGAAAAGAACAGAAAGGAACAGAAATGAACACACATCGACATAAAAAATGTTCTCGTAGATTCGTCCTAATGAACATTTCTCATTATTTATTTTATAACATTTATGTTAGGGATATTTAATACAATAAATAGCGACAATCATAAACCGATTTTCTTTCGTAAATACTTTTGAAATATACCATTGAAATCTTTTTGAATGAGCTGACCAATGTGAAAGAAAACGTAATAATAGCTCGAGAAATGACCTGAGAAAAAGTTATATTGTTTTAATATATATTATATATAACAAATTGAAATAAATTTTAAATCTTACTATTTTTCACCCAGAGCTTATAGTTGTCATATGTTTCTTTATTAAATTATTATTTATTAAATTACTCATGTGATCGGGGGAGACAGAGAGGTACAAGGAGGCCACCCATTAGGCAAAGCTTACGTATGTAGCACATGTATTTGTTAATTATATGCGGACTTTCTATAACTATTTTTCAAAGTCATTGCTAGAGCTTCATTTAGCGTTTTTTCCATAATGTTTTTCAAAGATCCATTTTAAGCATCTCGTATGCATATATATATATATAATATATATATATATTATATTAATATATTATTATAATATATATTATCATATATATATTTATAATATTATATTTAATATTATATATATATATATATATATATATATATTATATATATTATATATTATTATATATTTATATATTTACTTATTATATATTATTATATTTATAATATATATTATTTAATATATATATTATATAATATTTATATATATATATAATATATATTATTATAATTATATATTATAATATAAGTTTTAAGGGCTTTGATATACCTACCTTACCACAGAGGACGATAATAATCTCCAACAATTAAGTAACGACTGGCGCAGTGCCCCCTCATAGATCAAGGGATTGCCCGTATATGGTGGCTAATACTACGTGTATATATAAAGTTTAATCAATATGTGTGTCCCACTTCAAATAGGAAAAAAGTCAATCTATTAAATTTTGTAAAGTTTAATTTTCGTGAAAGTATTGCCCCCTCCTCCGGTATATATAATGATATTTCTGCTGTTGGTAACATTTCACGAATTTCCCATTGGCATAACAGATAGCTGTTGTAAGTTATACACGTTTGGGTAATTTCTTCGTTGTTTCCAAACCTTAACTTTTTCAGCAGTTGTATTTGGGGAAATAGGAAAAGTCACACGAAGATATCATAAATTGCTCAAATATAATTTATTATTAGTACACCACGGAGATATGTCACAAGAATAATAAGGGAAGGCCAAACCAAGGCGTATTCCAGTTCGAGAGCGAATGTATGTGAATACATGATTGAGAGTTATGTGAACACATAATTGAGAGTTATGTGAACACTTGATTGAGGTTAAAGGCACAAACAATATCGAATACAGGTTCGAGTATATTGTTATACAAAGACGACATTCTCGAAATAATAATTATGCTTTTAAGTATTTTCGTGTTTTAGTTCTCTTAGTAACAGTAGTGAATGGTTTTATAAGGCGGAACGTAAATACTTACCCAAACTGCTAATGCAGTGAGAATAAGAAACATAAAGACCAAGAACTGCTGTGTCCGAACTAGTTAGACATACACCCATATTGCTCAGTATTATGACTGCTTATATATATGGCGAAAAACTATTTTAGTGACGTCAAGCAGAATTTTAATATGGTTTCCAATTCTATGATATTAAAAAATTCCAAAAGAATCACTTGAATTATCCCTTTCAATGTGCATAGCACGATTCACTACTGTCTGAATGATGTCTAAGTTATTTATTATATAATATTTATATTATATATATTATATATATATTATATAGTATATATTTATAATATAATATATTTTATATTGTCAATGGGTCTTGTGGGTCGGAGAAGGGAACTCATGGAGCATCTTTTTGATAACAACTTCATAATTTTATTTTTACGAAAACAGGCAGAAAAAAGTATATCAGGTATTTTAAAGGGAAAAAGACACTATTGTATCTCTTAAAAGCAAAGCTTCTAGCGTAAAAAACAGTAATAAATCATGGAAGGTGTTAAGGATAATCCATGCAAATCGTGGATTACCAACTATAAGGATTGTTATAGGGGGCTTGGTTTATATAATCATTTTCCAGGATCTTCTTAGTATTTACAAGCTGTAAATTCCAAGCTTTTAAAGGACAAATTCTCCAAATTTAATTGGTTAATGTTATTAGTAAATCTATAAAGCGAGGGTATGTGATAGGTTAAGATCTGGAAAGGTAGGAATAGACTTATAGATGCTGGTTTAGGAAGATGGGAAACGGGAAATAACGGTTGTTAAAGTTTGTTATAAAATATATTCGTGTTTTAAAGTTAAAAATAACGTGGTGTGGGGATCTCAATTAGAGAGATTTTTACGGGAAACTAGAATTATGTTTAGAGATTTACGGAGGAAATTACCAAAGGAATATTGTAAATTTGTATATGGATTTAACTTTTTTTTTGGTTAAAGGACAGTGAAAAACTGTATAAGGATTGATATAAATATTGCCCCAAAAAAAGTAAATAAAGGCTTTAAAACATAGGCAATCCAAATCAGGAAATTAGTTAAAAAGGGATTTAAAGGGAGGACTATGTTTGTATATTATTATATATATAATAATGGTATGTGTTTATAGGTAGTTGGTGTATGTGTGTGTGGGGTATTGGGGGGATACAGTATTACAGATAACCAGTCTTCACAAATCTATATGTTAGCTATTTCACTTTAGAGTGAAATTTTGGTTGATCGACATATACCGCGTCAGACCCAGTTTAAGATGCGCCCAAACCACGAAAGCCTCACTTGAACGAATTAGTCTATGACCGCGAAAGCAAAACACGAAACAGGCTGTCAGAACGTGTGTGTGTGCGCATCACCAAAGAGATCTCTGTCGGGCTCAATTTTGAGTTTGCTTAATCAGTTGATTTTCTGTGTATGAAAAAATCATAAGAGATTTACATTGAATTGCAATTGACTTTCTATTTTTTCCTTTCACATTCCTATCCATCGCATTCTCTCTAAGAATTTAACTCTATCTTGTTTACCCTCTTGAAGGAGGAACACTATTTAATAGGTGTGGGTGAGGTTTATGTTCTTCGCCTTTAATGATAATCAAATTGGCATGGTTGCTTCGCGATCGAGGTTCGGTGGGTGTTAGTCTTAAAATCGTCCCCCTCTCATTCAAGGCGAAACTAACGTGACAACTAACGTATGAGTGAAAATATTGTTCCGCGTGACAAACGACATACTCAACGCGGTAGGGAAATGCAACCACTAGGTGGCTCGAACTATGTGAGTACGTTGTGATGGGTGGTGTTTACTCGTAGACCATGTGTGGTTGGGAGATAAGCGCTCGTCGTCTTATTACGTTCTCGTGTTGGAGTTCCCTTTTGGTTTTAATTTAAAATTGGATTAAATCAAATAAGCGAACGCCCGATAATGCGCTATGCGATCAATGGAATGGGCTGCAAGATATGAATATAATACTAATTTCACTCTTTTTATTAACAAACGTAAAGAAACTAGAGGGCAGATATGTGTGATACCTATATTCCCTCAGATTATGCTTTATTTTGTAGATCGAACCTCTAAGAGATAGAGAAGATTAGGGCCACGATTGATTTTTTACTTATTCCCACTGAAGAGAATGAGTCCGGGGATTTACTGGGGAGTGAATGAAGATTTTAATTCATAGATATAATAATACAAATTAATATGAATATAATGATATATAATAGTTATATATAGTTAATATATATATAATAAATAATAATTATTATTCTAATAATATATATATTTAATATTATAATATTTATATATTTTTAATTATTAATTATATTATATTATTCATTATTTTATATATATATAATTATATACTTATTTATAAATTATATAATATAAATCAGAGGGCCTATTACCTGACCTCGTTGTACTGCTTCGTGCTTAGCACGATTTATGTTTTAACATTTGTAAGTAAAACAATCTTATTATTTTTTATTAAATATATATTCATTATAATGTTACGTGATAATTAATTACTGCTTATGGTCAGCTGTGAGTCGGAGTTTTCCAGGTTAAATATTAAAAAAAAATAATATAAGAAATTTATTAACATAAATAAATATATAAAAATGATATGCAAAATTGAAACCAAAAATAATGGTTAATAAATAATAAATTATTTAAATAACGTTTTTAATATCATTAAAAATATGGCGCCATGGTTCGTTCTCAAATCGAATAGCGGAGATTGGTGTCTAGTTGATATTTTTAGAAGTTACTTAAAAATTTGTTTTATAATATACTATGATTTATAATATATATATGTATTAAATACTTCTACATAATAAAATAATAATACTTATAACAATTAAAATTATTTTAATATAATTAAATTTAATAAAAACCAAATCTATATAATATAACTTAAGACATAATACTGGCAGAAAAAGGAATAATTGAAATATTTTATATTAACTCATGGAATTTCATTATATTATAACATTAACGGAAAACTGTTAAGATTTAAGGAGCAACTCAATGTTATTAATTAATATATATATATATATATATAATTATATATAATTATATTATCTCTATATATATATTTTAATTATATTAATTATTATATTATACTATATATATATATATAATATTATATATATTATATATATTATTATACTTTTATATATAATATATAATTTAATTTACTATATTAGTATTATATATATATAATATTTAGGTACTATTATATATATATTATTATATATATATTATATAATATTTATTTATATATATATATTTATATATTATAATTTATATATTAAAATAAATATACATTTTCCTTTATTACTATAATAATATAATATATATATATAATATATATATATATAATGATAGTATATATATTATATTATAGTATATAGTGTATTAGGTATATAATAGCAAATCTATGTTTATTGTAGTAGATAATGCTATATATATATAAATATTTATTATTAGTTCAAGTTTGTAACCAATAGTATTTATTTTTTAACCTTCAAAATACTGTAATTTCTGGTTATAATAACACCATAAGTTCTAATTAAATATAATTTAACCAATTCAATTTAAAAGGATATAAATAATCTGATAGGAGATGAAATTCTCAATCAGAAAGAAAATTTTTAATTTCGAATTATATTTTCAGATTATACATCAATTATATGATTATATATAGTATATATATATATATATATAAGTTATATATTTATATATATATATATAATTATATAATGTTATAATATATATTAGGGTTATATATATTAATATATTATATATAAATATATAATATATATATATATATATATATAATATAAACTTAGTAATATATATAATTATATTATTATTATATATATATATAATTATATATACGTATGTGTTATGAGTATATATACTTATATATATATTTAATTAGTATTGGTATATTATTATATATAATATATTATAACATACTATTCTATATTTTATTTAATAATATATATACTCATTTTTAATATATATTACTAGCTTATATAATATATACTATTATATTATATATATATATTTATTTATTTATTTATTTATTTATCTATAAATCTATCTATCTATCTATCAATCTATCTATCTATCTTTTATCATAATCTATCTAATCTATCTATCTATCTATTCTATTTATAATTATAATATATATATATATTATTAATTATTTTATATTATAGTATTATATATATGTATTATAAATAATAAATACTCGTTTGTATTTCAAAAAAATAAGTAGTGTGTATTATATATTTTATATTTATTATCGAGTAAGTATTATATAGTGAGTAGGATTATATATTATTATATTTATATTATATAATTATATTTATAATATATTATTTAATTTATATTATATTATTATTATATATATATATTTTAATATTAATTTATATATATATTTAACTTATATTATTATAATATTATTTATATTATTTTATATTTAATATTATATAATTATTATATATATATTACATATATATTATATTATTATATATTTAATATATAATATATATTATAATTATTTATTATTTAATATTATTTATTATATCATATGTTTTTAATTTATATATTATATATTTATATTATATTATTATAATATTATTATATATATATATTATAATTATATATATATATATATTATATATATAATATAAGGTATAATAAATGGCTACTTATATATTATTATATATATATATATATAATTATGTATATATTTAGTGATTAAATTAATATATATATAAACTACTATCACTTCCTTTATCTCAATTGTGTAGAAAAAGTTATATGTAAAAGAAAGACAAAGAGAAATGAAGATAATTTAAATTTAGAGTTTAGGGTGAGATCTTATAAAAGCGATGGAACAAACTAAATTTGAAAAAATGCAAGGATTTAAACTAGCAGAACTAAAAAGACGCCAAAAGTACCGGGAATCAGTAATAGAAGAACTTTTAGAGAGGTTAGCCTAAGTGTTCCTCCAGCTGACAAATCACGATTATTATTATATATATATTATTTATTAATCATATATATATTATTATTATCATTTGTTATTATTGCTCTTATGTATTATTTATTATTTATTATATTTATATTTATATATACTAATTATATTATTATTTATATATATTATTTTATATTATTATGTATATAGCACAATTATATTATATATACGTTTAAGTGACTATCTTATACATATAATATATATATTAAATATTAATATATTTATATATTAATAAATATTATATTATAATACGAGGTTTTGGGGTGTATTTATAGGGTGAGGGGTCTAGTGGGGTGACTCATTGCCCCCCTCCCGAAATTATTTAAGTTAGTTAACTAATAAAATATTATTTAAGTCATCTCTACCTGATGCCGGTAATAAATAGTGAAAGGTTGCAAGGAGGGTATAAATTAATTTTATCTGGAATGTAATTTACGTCGTCAAGGTACGGGGGGAAACGACACACCAGTCATACGTAAGTCCTTTAGTTAAAACTAAACTTGAATGCTCATCCAAAGGAGAAAAATGCAACACTATCACCGCAGAACATTCCCTTCCAAACGCCCACAGATCTTTAATGCATAAATTGTGCGATTTTTGATAAGATTTTGGATGATTCAAATATCAGCAATTAGTTTGATGAGGTTTTAAATCATAACGGAAGTTTTCCAGAAATTATATCTTCCTGCAAATTTGTACATACACGAGAGGTTTTGTAATGTTACCATTATGAGAGATAAAAGTATTAAGTGTTAGACATTTCACAGGAAGTATCTCTAGAAAGCACAATCGAAGAGTTTGGTAAAACAGCCCAGAATTGGGAATTATATAGAAAGTTGGAATGGAACTCATTCAACACACAGATCGTCCAGGAAAACGTGAGCAACTAGACGGGGACTAGTTTTTCTTGGTTCGCAGAGTCACAATTTCCAAATATGTATACATACTTGATCTGCAAATACTGGCATTTTACTCCATGTCTTTCTAGCAGCGTACAGTAGAAAGAAAGCTTCTTTACAACATCTAAGACTTCCGAATAAACCTAACACTGAGAAATACTGTGGAGATTAAAAGTCTTTACTGGAATTTTGCCGCTCCGATATCAACATACTTGGAAAATACTTGAAATAAGGAGACTGAAAGAGATAATCTGTCGTTCGCGGGACTTTGCTCACTCTTCATGCCCGGCGGATTTTAAATTTAATCAATTTATGGTAATAAGGTAGAATTTATAGTGATTTATATTAAATTATTTCCCATCTTTTTCTTAGAAATTTGATCTGAATCTTGGTCCAGTCCAGCTCTTACTTATTAATATATAATAATATATTATATTATAATATATATAGTGGATAGTATATGATATACCTAATATAATATATATATATATATCTATATAGTGAAGTGATATATATATTAGATATATAATATATATAATAATATAGTAGTGTATATAAGTGTATAAATAACGGAATTTTATTGTCTTAGGCCCCCCCCGAATAAAATAAAATTCTGGATACGGCCAGTTGGTATACCAATATATAATGGTGAGGGCTGTAGTGAAGATATAATTATATATTGATATAATATATTATATATTTATCAAATATATATAAAATATAAATATAATAAATATAAACATATTAATAATTATCATATATATATACGTATATAATATACATATATTATATATTTATTTGTAGCCTATATACTATATAATAGCTAATAATATATAAATATTTATTATATAAGATATATAATAGTAGTGAGTAGGTTTATATACACTCATGAGTTTATATATATTATTATATTATATTATAATTACTTATACTAATAATATATATATCATATATATAATATTAATATATAGGTTATATTTACTATATAATGGTATACTTTTATATTATAACTTATGTGGTGAAATAGTATAGATCATATATTATGTTATATGTAATACAGAGGTACCGGAATGATAATATATATATTTATATATATGATACCTATATGAATACGGGGGTTTTAACTCATATTGACTGACTACAGCGGCAAATCCAGAAAGGCTTTGTGTAATTACCCGGGATCTCTCTCTCTAATCTCTCTCTCTCACTCTCTCTTCTCTCTCTATATATTATACATATAATATATATATATCATATATATATAATATATATATATAATATAAGGGGTATTATATCATACCTATACTAATATAGTAGTAGGGTAGACATATAACGTATATATGAATGTTACTAACATAAATATATACTATATAATATATATATTTTTATATATTAGTAGATAGAGTATAATTCTCATAATAGTATAGTATATAGTAGTATTTAATAATATATAATATATGTATATATATTAATATTATATTTATTATATTTTACTATATATTAATGAGATATAATAATAAATATATATAAGTGAGAGATATTATAATAAAAGTAATATTAATTATATATGTGATATATATATATAGTATAAAGTGACTAATAATATATTTATAATCTTATATATTTCCCCTGATATATAATATATATAGAGTCAAGTATCAGACGCCTGTGAGTTAATACTTAAACCACTAAAAGAAAATGTTTCACTAAGATGATGCCAAAGGCGGAACAACAATTAAACAATTTTATACTCTAAATCACACACACACAATCTCACGCATATTATCATTGGAAGCACTAAAGTGTGAATCTGATTTAATACTCTTGATTGAAAGAGCGTAGTTTAATCGCAGTGATTCTATAACAATTTATTGGTTTCAATTTACATAATCTTTATATTTATTGTGTAACTATTTTCATTTATCGGACCAATTCCTCAGCAAAACAGGATTTAATGAGAAAATTTCATAAAGGCGTAACACGGGTTATTTGAAAGGAATTTTGACTTTATAGACCAACTTATCTCTATCGTTATCTATATATGTTAGTGCTCGTAGTCTTAAGTCTTATCGAAGTAACGCAGTTTTTAATTAGGAGTCGCCTTCTGATAGTGTATTAATATATTATATATCAAATTATGTTAAGTATATTATGCTTTACTATATTATATTTTATAATTCCTATTACCATTTTTAATAAATATGGATATTATATGTTAGTAATATTAATAAATCATATTATATAAATATATATATTATTAATTATACTATAATATATACAAATAATATATACAAATAATATTATAATCACTATATATATATATATATAGGATAGTAATCAGTTGATGGTTTATAGTATATATAGTATTACTATATATATATATTATTATTATATATATTATAATAATTATATATATATTTGATTATCTGTTATATATATATATATATATTATACTATATTAAATATAATATATTATTGTGATATTGTGAGGTGTAGTTCAGTATAATATATATATTTAATAAATAATATATATTTATTATATATATATAATTTAATAATTTGGTATAGTTATATATATATAAGGTTATATATATATATATAATATATATTTTATAATTAAACGTAGTTATCAAATTATATTACTTATAGTATGATATACCCTTATAGTATAGATGTTTATATATATATAATGATAATTAATCTGCAAATCTTGATAGTTTTTTAATATTTTGTATATAATATAATATATTATAATAATAATATATTATATATAAGATTATATATATTATATATAATAAATATATATATATATAATATATATAATATAAATATCATAATAGGTACATAAATAGTATGTGATAATATATATATATATATATATATAGTGTAATATAGTATAGTATATATAATATATATATATATAATATTATATATATAGTTCATATACGTAGTGGAGAATATAATATAATATATATAATAAAATATATATAATAATACTACTATATATATATAATATATAATAATTATATAAAAAACCTATTTATTAAATTAAATTTCCATTTAAATATATACTTTTTACTATTAAAATTCGTAAAAATTTTTTTATGCTTATAATAAAAAATTGTTTTAAAATAATTTTATTACTCTTTTTTTTTCTTTTCTTTTCTATATTCTATTACTCTTTCTTTTTTTTCTTTTTTTTTTTATTATTTAATCTCGCTAAAAACACATGATGAAGTTTTACAATGTAATTATATAATGGAGGTAAAACGAGGAAGAATTGCAATAACACTTTACCTGATATATTAACACCTCATGAATATTGAAAATAATGGGTATTATTTATTTTTTATTTTTCAACCATTTTATTTTTCATATATGTGGAGCCCATGATTTATCTTGATAAAATTCAGTAATTATCAATTTTGTTAATACTTAATTATTAATTCATTCTTCTTTTTCCTTTGTCCCTTCCTTTCTTTTTCCATATAGATTGGAAGGGATTCTATTCATCAATTTTTGAATAAAGAAAGGGTTCGTTTCGAGAAAAAAGAATGAGTAAAAGAATAACAAAGCGTATGTTGGCCAAATTTATATAGTAATATATATATATATATATATAATAAGGGTTATCCTAGCTTAAGTGTAATAATATATATATAATAATATATATAGGTATAATTATAGCTAATAAATAATTATAATCATTTTATATGTAGTAGGTGGGTATAGAATCGTCTTTTTGCATATATTTATATTAATATATATATATATAATAATATAAAAGAATTAAATATATTATATATTATCACATGTTTTTAATAATTATATATATTATATATATGTTAAAATAAATTTAGGAGCAACAAAAAAAAAAAAAAAAAAAAAAAAAAAAAAAAAAAAAAAAAAAAATAAATTTAGGAGAACAAATATTTTAGATTAGATATCTTTAAAATTTAAACATAACGTGATTAGGTGGAATTAAGTTTTCAAACACAATACGCATAGGACCTGCCTATTTATAAGAAAGAATGAATTTTTTTTTGCTTCGGTGAGAACCGTAGACCAGCGTTCGCGAAAACTTATGCGACCTTATGAAACACGATCTTCTGGAGAGCTCATTGTCGCAGGAAGCAAGATATTAATAGAGCAACTGTGTAGAAGAGGACTCGGTTTTATTGAAGAGGGTTAAAAATCCTACACTTAGTAGTAATATAACTTCATGGACTAGTATCGAGGAAATCATTTGCGCATCGAGTAAAAGTTTTTTCCTCAGAGCTGCTCCAGGACTCCAAGAGTTTCCAGAATCGTCAAAATGAAAAGAGATGGGCCTGCCAATGACGGGGGCTCGAAAGTGGAGCTCCCTTACGCGGGGAGTATGGAAGATCATAGAGGATGGTAAGAAATATATTATTATATATTTTAAACTTGTATATATATAAACAATAATATAGATAGTGATTGATATAGTATATAGGTAAGTAGGTGAATACATATATAATATTATTATATATATATATATATATAATATAATATATATATATAATAAATTATATATATATTACATTTTTCTGGTTATGATTAATTTTTTGAGTAAATTGTTGATAGTTATTTTAATTTTTATCCTCACTGCTTTAAATTTTGGAGGAATTCAATTAAAATAAGCCGCGAGAGGTAGGGTTTCTTCCCAGGAGAGAGAGAGAACTCCTGCTCTTTTCATACATACCAAAGGGATTGGATCGCAGATTTATACTGAGAGCTGTGGATACCAAGACCGATCATATCTAGATGTACCTATAAATTTTTTCATTTGGAATATATCATAGTATGTAACCGTAGGACGGGGATTTACGAATCCTGGGATGGGCGCCGACATTACTTTGAATACGAGCTATTTTTTAGCTATTTTGGGAGTCGAGGTTTCCTGTGATTTCTGGCGTTTTTATAAATATAATGAAGAGTTGACTAGTGCTGACTAGTATGTAGTTCTTATAGTGTCTTTTTTTTCGTCATGCAACTTTGTGATATATGGTTATTTTGTAATGGGGGGTATATTATAGGTTTTTGTAAAATATATATCCATCAACCGACACGAATTTTATAGGTCCATGATGGCACAAGGTAAGCTAAAGAGATCTTACAAATACTTACCAAATATAGTGCATCCCAAGAAAATAGTCCAACACAATTTTTTATGTCCTGTTCATTTTGTATGCTGTGGAATTTCGAGGATTTCTTCTTCAAAAAATCAACTCAAAAATGTTCATGTAATATAAAAATCACCGTAATCTCGTATAATTTCATTTCACTAGAATCTCACCGCATAAAGAATCTACTCTCTCTCTCTCTCATATCATCTCTACTCTTCCTTGGGCTGGTCGTTCTCTCTCAAATCTCTCTCTCTCTCTCTCTCTCTTCCTCTCTCTTCGTCTGCTCAGGAAGGGCCTCTTTTAAGTTTGATAATGAAGCTCGCTTGAGAAGTTAAGATAATCAATTGAATTATGAGTCAGATATGCTGAACAGATGAGTTTAGTTGCGTTCATTCTCTTCCCGGTAGCAGGTTTAGTAGATGTAGGAGGAGGGCTTGTTAACTTATTGCTTCTTCCTCTGCTTCACTGGTCGCTGCAAATTGTTGTTATCTTGAAGTCTCCCTCTCTCATCGTAGACTAGTAAATAATTGAAAACTCGAATCTATAGATAAATCTAAAGTGATAATATATTTAAAACACTATCTTAAATTATACTTTAACAACTATCTGGGTTCTACACAATGCAGTTTAAACTTTTTGTTTTTACTTTAGTCTCTACTTTGTCATATCATGATCTTCCTTGCTCCATCACTGTGCGATGTTTTTAAAGGTACTCATTCATTTTATGTGTTCCCCACAATTATGGAGCACAAAATTACAGGGGAATATTTTAGACAGCAAGCGGAAATCGCAAGCTACAGAATAAATCAATCCAATAATCAAGCTACTATTTTTAACAGTCATTAAATAAGAATTAAAATATTGGTTGAAAATAAAATGACCCAATGAAATCAATATCATAAAAAACACATCAACACATATATTTACTATTATTAAACACTTGATATTAAGATAATGAATTACAATAACCTACATTAAAATGAGCACTTTAACAACATCAACTTGCCTTTCTTTCGTGCGATTAATAGAAGAATTAAGTAATTTAAAAACAGAAAACCTTTACTTTTCTATATAATTAGGTATTTAGGCAATTATGAATTTATAAGTATGATACATTTTACTTTATTAATTATTTTATTATTAAAAGAAGTATCAAACCAAACTTTAACATAAATATCAATTATTATTATTTTAATTATTCAATTTTTTTTTAATTACTGACTTAATTTTTAAATGTGTATAAATGTGGTTAATATACTATATTTTTGTGTAGATAAACTCTATTTTCTATAATCTCTCTTTAATTATAGGTCACAGTGCTAAATAATTTTAAATATAAAACAATAGTATATGGTTGGTCCTTTCAATATAATTAATATATATATAATTTTTATATCTTTATATTATTAATATATTATATATTCATTTATCCATATGATTAGGCCTGATTATATGAATTATATAATTATATTTATATATTTTTATATACTCTATATATATATATAAATCTATTCATATAGAGATACTATAAATCTAGTCATAATCTAGAATAATAATGTTTACCACCTATTCAAGTAAGAATATCTTACAGAGGGTGATATAATATATAATTAATTACTTATGATATCAAAATTAGTATAGAGTATAATATATATATATATAATAGGATAGTAGTATAGATAATATAGGGAAATGGAAATTTCCTATATCATATATATATATATATATTTTAACAGTTATCACCCACACTCAGCGGGCGGCAGCCCCGTATTCAAAGGAGGGGTGTTACACGCCTCAAAAGCTCACCAACTAACGCAATTTACGCAGATGAGCACAGACGCAAGCTTAGAAGTGAGGGAGATTAAATTCTGCAGAAAACACAGAGATGGAACGAGAATTCCATCAGGAAACAGACAAATATTTCTTCTGTGTGGCAGGAAAGAAGGTGAGTCACTGCTGCGTAGGACATAGGCTGGGGTTACCAATATCACACAAAACTCATTGGGCAGACACAGCACCCCTGTGCTACGTTGTGGCGTCTGTAAAGAGTTGGTGCTACACGGAGTCGACAAGTCCCTCGAGCACCTGCGGGCTCGCTCTCGCATTGGAAAGGCCGGTACCTATAGAAAAGAGAGGTAAGAGCAGACCAGTAATCGCGACGTAAGAGATAGAGGGTGATGCAAGCTGGAGCGGAAAAGTGACGTTAACACGTTTCAATCCAAGTGCTTTTGGTCTTTGGCAACTCACCCTGTCGCAAAAGCCGAGGATGAAAAACCAGAGCCCCCTCTGATATGAGATACAGTATCCATATAAGGGTCGGGATGATACCCCTGTAAGACTGGAGTAACTGAGAAGAGGAAAGAAAAAGTCTTCGGCAGTCGGTAAGACAGAATTCCAGTTTCTATTTGAAGGCCACGCTCCCACAGCAACGATTGGTGGATGTTGAGGTTTCCGCAGGAGCAGTTTTTTTTGTTTATGTTAAGGCCAAGGATGTTATATATTGTCTAACAGGAGGATCGATTCGCTTGAGAACACCGTTCGAAAAGATAGGAATAGTTGGGAAGGTGTTTAGAGTTTTTGAAAGGATTATATAGAGGAGTTGGACTTTAAAAGTTAAATTCCTATAAGGTTGTGGACGACCCCACCCGGAAATTCTTAATCCCAAGATCTGCCGCGATATAATCGGAAAGGTATTAAGACGAATGATAGGCGGAATTCGTAGAGAGTGAAAAAAGGAAGCAGAAATGAAATTGAGCTGAGAATGAAGTCTCAAAGGGAGTATTTTCTAATATACCCCGGGTCGAACGTCATCGGCATACGAAGGGTGATTTAGAGTCTTACGATCGTGACATACGAGCTGAGAATGAATCATTAATGAAAAGTTAAGAATAAAAGAATAGGATGATAGAAAACAGAACCCTGAGGAACAACCACTATTGACAGAAAAGAAGTAAAGAAATCCCAGAATATAAACGATTTGACAGAAAGCTCGCCTAAGAAACCAATCGTCACGTCGGAAACCCATAAGGATGGGACTCAATGGAGATGCATAGTATCGACATTTATCACACTAAACCAAAAGCCTTGAATATGTCAACTGCTCTTATTTAAACACCAATGTCCCTTTGGGCAGGAGACTACTAATCCGAAAGATAGGAAAGTATATCCAATAGTGACCACGTGCTTTAAAAATCAACCTAACAATCGGAAACAAGTGAATGCAGATTCCGGATTGATCTAAACGAAACTTGACCTGAGTTGAGTCAACGGGTTCAAACTCAATCTTAGATAGATAACAAGTGGAGCAGCCTATTGACATACTCACAACAGGTTAGGTAGTAGAAGGGGATCAGAAGCGGTACCTTTTCGGAAACTGAGTTTGGACATGTGCGTGCTTCCAACCACTAGAGGGAAAGTGTAGTATGTAGACAATAAGATATAGGCCCTTTGAACGTGAAGGGGATAGAGGCTCAGCAACGTGAACACACTCCCTAAATACTACTTGGAGTGTATGAATGCCATCCGGTGCCATACCGCCTTCCTAGCTGTTCATATAAGATTTCAGGAGCCCATTGCACACCGATCAAATGTAATCACAGGCATAAAGGCATAGCGACACCTTGATAAGAGCGAGATAGGAAGTGAGGAGTAGGTGATTGCACAGAACTCATCCTAAGGGTTGAGTAGAGAAAATAGGAGGCCGAAGAGATTGCGCCTTTTATTCAGCTTGGAGAATTAGCAAACGAACCATTAGAATGTAAATTAAGAGGAGGAAAGGCAGATTTGTGCAGAAGTTTAGTTAGAAAGATGTTTTTAGGCAAGTAGGCCAGAATAGGTTTGTCAGTAGGAGAACCAGGTGACGGTTAGTGCTACTTTTTTCGTTTGATGGTGAAAGCACAACGTTTGACTCGTCGAAGATATATCCTACCAACGATTTCTCTAGCTGATTGAAAAATTAAGCAAAGTGATTCGATAGTATATTGAGTGAAACGAGAAATTTATCTCACACCCGATACCGCACTTGATCTCTAAGGCCTGAAATGGCCATGAGGAACATAGTTAACAATCGAACCTGATTGGATAATTTATTGGAGGATGAAAGAAAGATTTAGTCGAAGAAGGAATGAAACTGCTCATCCCCATCAAAGATTACAGCTCCCACCTTATAGGGCAAAAGCTGAAGCGTCATCAGAGCTCAAAAGCAGTCATATCCCAATTATAGTTATAGAGCGTAGAAGCTCACGCTCAAGACCTCCCAATCGGCTCGATCAAATAGTGCCAGAAATAAATACTCAAGTTAGGGCAGGAATGGATTCTGTTGGAGAAGAAAGTATTAATATTTAAGAGGATATTATAAGTTTGTCAAGATTACCCTAATATGGAGTGGATAAGGTTAGGCTGTAGTTTTATAGATGAAGAAGGTAACTAGAGTGCGTGAAAACCAATAGGTAAAGGTTGTGTTCAAGAATTTAGGTTGTGGTTACGATCACCAGGAATGGGTGTGGGTACTTTAATTAGTTGCTCCAAGTTGTTTTGAGAATACTAAATGATTCAGGCCTCCTCCCACTAAATATCTCAGTTTGAGAGGACTACCCAACCAATTCTCATGTGTTGTGTACATTGGATAATTCCCCTAAATATGGAGGACCTAGTATTTGGGATGAGAAGAATATTAAACAGTCATCGTGAGTAAAGCTAGTAATATTATTCAAAAAAATGCGTGAAAAATAATCTGTTTTGTTAGGGAGAACTACAGTATATTCACCCCAACAAGAACATACGGATGAAGAGAAGGAAGATTTTATAGCCACAGCAACATTGAAGTCTCGGAGATTCAAGTGATTCTCGTAGAACTGTTTCTACAGGGTAAGTGTTATGTTTTAACATAGGACACTAATAACTCCGCCTTTTTTATAGACGGAATCAATTATTTGAAATAAGTTCATTAGTTGAATATACATTAAAACGATGTATTAGAATGGAATGAATTCTTATGCCAACTGTGTCTCAGACAAGAGCAATAAGGTTATGCGGTTTTAGAAGTTATGAGAGTTGTATTCTCCACTGATGACAGTATTATGAGTTAAGCCAGCGGTAATGTTTAGTTTAAATCTTAAATAGGAAATGTCCAACGCTAACTGCGCAAATCTTGTCCATCACAATAAAGGCTACGACACATCAATCTAACCAAATCCATAAATACAACAAACAAAGGACAACCGACAAAAAAAAAACGGCTTCAATATTAATGAGTAATTAATTAAAATTATTACAATAATTAAATCGTAAATTGATTAAATAACTCAAAATAGTAATAATAAAATATTACTAGAATATAATAAATATGTATATTAAATTTAGGATTGTAAAATATATTAATTAAACGTTTTTTTAATTATTTTCGGATCTCAAACCGACACTCGTCACCCCTCACAAATATAGCGATAACAAATGTTAATGGTTCCAAATCTATATTAACTAAAGTGTTATGTATAAATTAAATAATTATTATTTTTATAATACCATCAAAAATGATTTATAATAAAAAATGGGAAAAAATTTCACATCGTAGGGGCGTGGCCATAGATGATATAAACACTCTTCTCCTTCT
>JABUQX010028538.1:35000-45000 GCA_015478945.1 Trachelipus rathkii | reverse complement strand
ATGTTTTCGGCAAATGTTTCCAACACTAGTCTAGAGTTGTTTCAAAGTAATGAAACTGAAGGGTCGTTGCTACCAGTTGCCCAAAATTCTACTTCATAAATATGATCTGTGACATAACGAAACTTCAATATTCACAATATGTAATCTAGTACATACATCATTTTTCTCTAGTATATTTTGTTCTTCTTATATTCTTTACCCATTTCTGTTTCGAGAAGTACACTCTCGTCAAACAACCATATATATATATATATATTATAATAAGTATATATATATATATATATATATTATTATTATATATAATATATATTAATTATATATATATATATATATATATTATATATAATATATATATATATAATCTTATGTAGATGATATGGGATGCCAACTTGAAAAATTATATATATATATAATATAATATATATATATATTAATAATATATATATTATATATTATAATAAATATATAATATATATATATAGTAATTCCTCTGGTTCACAAAGTACTTTACGCTGAGAAATATTATATATATAGTATAATATTATATTATATATATATATATATATATATATATATATATTATATTATATATATATATTATATATTATATATATATATATATTATATATATAATAAGTATATATATATACTATGATTACTGAGCTTTCAAGATAGCCGCTTTGAGAATAAATGATTAAAATGAAAAATAGTAAAAAATAAATAAAATATAAAAACTGGAACATACAAAAAAGGCTTCACAATAATATATATGAATTATAAGAATTGGGTCAGGGAACGATAGAGAAAGTGCTATGCTCATAAGGGTGAAAGTGCTTGTAAATATATATATATATATATATATATAGTTATATATACTATATATATATATATTATATATATATATATATATATATATTATATATATATATATATATCATAGTATATAGTATATAAAATATATATATATATATATATATATATATATATATATATAATATAGTCGATCTTGGACGTTAGGATTATTATCGATATTTGATGCTAAGAAATGAAGATATTGGTCAACTATTGAAATTTCGATTACTTGTACAAAATTTTCTGTAAATCAGGCTCACATAGATGAAGAGATCTATTCAGAGTCAAATTGAACAAGGATGTTTAAGTTCACAATGGGAAATTTCGATCAAATAAAAAGATACAGAAAAATGATTGGAAAACAGAGAAAGTATTTAATTTGTTTAATAGAGTAGAAATTGATGTAGAAAACATCTTTTCTGTGTAAGGTGTTACTACTGTTAATAGATATATTATATATATATATTATATATTTATATAATATATATATACTATATAGTATATATATTATTTATATTATATATATATATATATATAAGTAAATAATATATATATATATATAATATATTATATAGAAGGATATAATTTAAATTGTAGTTTTAGCAAGTAAGATTTTAAACAAATCACAATATGATGATGACAAGAATATAGAAAAAAATTAAACACAAAAATTCAAATGTACGATTCTCTATATTTAAAATTCAATTATGCCTAATAAAATACATTAATAATAATCAATAATATAATTAATAGGAATAATAATAAAAAAAATAATTAAAATTATAGTAAAATAATAAGAATTAAAATAATTAATAATTAATTAGCAATGTTTCTCCAATTCACAGCAAAGTCAAGGTTGTGGCTCTCAGGAAATACAAATCAACTGAGTTACCGAAAAGTTTTGAAAAAAAATTCAAAAACTAATTTGAAGTAAAATTTTTAGTTAACGCCCAACAGAAACTTAGTCCTGCAAATCAAACAATAATAATAATAACTTTATTAAATAAAAATCTATATTATTGTGATGCCTTAAGGTCTCAACAAAATATGTTGATTTCAACGTATAATTTGCCCTTATTAATATTATATATATATATATATATATAAATATATACAAATATATCTATATATGAATATATAATATATATTAAAATTATAAAATAATATATTATAAAATATATATATATATATATTATATTATTAATATATATATATATATAGTATATATATAATATATATATATATATACTATTAGTTTTTATGATCTAACTTTGCATTTATAAAAAAATTTCCATTATTTTTATTTTTATTAACACATTTAGTTTAACAAAGATAAAAAGAAAATCGAATAAAAAATATGCTAATAATTTTTGGCGCTAAACAAGGCAAACCACCTTTACACAATGAATTATTATATTTACAATTCATCAAGCACGAGCACACTTTTTTTATAACCATTAATAGTTACAATGTTTTAACCCAAATACCACAGACCCATTTCAGCCAAACGGTTAGCTATTATTGTAAAGTTATCATACAAGTAAAACTTATCTGAACAATTCTTATTTCTCGCTTCAAGCAAATATACCTCTTGGGAGTGCCAGATGTATTTAGGTACGCTTAAAGCTTGCCTCTATTGTTGTCTACTAAGTTGCTGAACTTTGAGCGATATTAAATCTTGCCATTGTTTGACAACACATTTTATCCAAATAATGGAAACATAAATTCTCAAAATTAGAGTCTTTCAAGATTTTCTTTTCAATTTTTGTGATACTGATCGAAAATATAGCTTTTCTCCTTAAATACTAATAAAAAAGGCAATTTAGTAATTAAGTACTATATATATATATATAATATATATCTATTAATATTATATATACTTATTATATATATATATATATATATATATATAATATGTATTAATAATAGTGTGTGGTGTGTGTGTGTGGTGTTGTGTGTGTGTGTTTTGTTGTGTGTTGTGTTGTGTGCGTGTGTGCGTGTGCGTGTGCTGTGTGTGTGTGTGTTGGTGTGTGTGTGTGGTGTTGTGTGTGTGTGTGTGTGTGTGTGGTGTGTGTGTGTGTGTATTGTGTGTTAATTATATGAAAATCCGGTTTTGTGTTGCTATTTATTTTCAAAGGAAAATGATATTTAAATACTGCAACATGCTGCTATTAATAATAATAATAATAGAATAATATAAATAAATGAATAATAATAATAATATATAATAAAATAATAAATAATAGATAATAATTAATAATGATGATGATGATGATTGAGATGATGACGATAAATAATAATAATAATAATTAATAATAATAATAATAAATATATAATAATAATAATAATAATAAAAAAATAATAATAATAATAATAATAATAATAATAATAATAATATAATAATAATAATAATAATAATAATAATAATAATAATAATAATAATAATAATAATAATAATAAACAAATAATAATATTATTATATTATTATTTTCAAATAAAGTGATTAATATGAAATATAATTTTATTACACCAAACTTCGTATTAATATATTTTTTAATTAAATTAAGAGCTCACACCTCACGGGCATAGCCCTGTTCAAGGAGAAGGAACTTCTCTAGGTAACTGCTACCTAGACTCCGAAAGAGGGACCCAACCCTCTCCGTATGTCTCGCAACTTACTTCATAATTATTATTTATTTCATAAAATTTATTTTACTAATTCTACTGTATTTATTTTTCTAAATTGTCCATTCATACATTTCTTATTAAAGAAACAAAAAAAAAAAAAAAAACATTTGTTGTTTGGCAACACATTCAAAATCTTATTTACTCATTAATTTCATATATTTATTTATTTTATTTTTTTAAATATCGAATATATTTATTTTTTTATATTTTCATTTTTTTAAATGTCGAAAGAGTGTGTCTGTTTTAAGCATTCTTTCAAATTTACGACTATTTTAAAAATGTTGAAAAAATTCTTCGAATGCACAAAATACTTTATTTTTCCTTCAAATGCAAAATAGAAGATTAATTGAAGCAGATGCAATTGCCCCACTGACCCAACAAGCACGTGAGGATGCAGTTTTGGTTTCCTCTGATATATATATATATATATATATATATTATATATTATATATTATATATTATAGTATAGTATTATTGGTTGGTCGTTAGGTCCCTCGTAATATATATTATATATAATATTATAATATTATATATATTATATATATACTATAATATATATTATATATATATATATATATATTATATATATATATATATATTATATATATATATATACTACTATAAATAATATATATATATTCAATATATTAATATAAGTTAATATATATATATCTTCTTTTCTTTCTTTTCTCTCCCAAGGAAGGATTTTCATCCTGTCCAGCCGCGCAAGCGCTTTTTCTCCAGACATCCTCTGCCTGCATCTATCTCTCTTTCTCTTTAGCAAACCCATTTTGTAGCTGACATCTTTCCAGAGAGTCTTCCACCGACTCCGCCCATCTCTTCTTCGGTCTTCCCTTGGTCTTCTGCCTCTGGGTGCCATTCCATCTTCTTCGGCATCTTCCTGTCCATCTCTCCAATTCCCCACACTCAATCTCCACATCCATCTTCAGTATCTATCTTCTCACACCTATATCTTCTCTAATAATTTCATTTCTTATTCTGTCTCTCTACTCTTTTCCATTCATAGTTCTATACCTCATCTCCGCCGTTGTATTTCTACTCTCCTCTCTTCGCTCGTGGTGTCAGTTCGCTCCGCAGCAGCGTCGGATCAGTATATCTGTTAAAAACACTTTTTAACTCCTGATCCGATGTCTTTATCTTCATCATGGTAACGGCTTTCAATAATAATCTTACATAATAATATATATATATATATATATATAACTATATATATATATTAATATATATATATATTAATATATATTTATATATATATATATATATATATATATTATAAATATATATAATATATTATATAACGGTAACATTTCGAACTAGTTAGAAAATCGCATGTTAAATTCCTAGAAAGGAACTTTCTAAGAGAAGTCTTATCCTCTATAAAGGGCAATACTTGTAAGTTGCAAAATTATTATTATTATTATTATTATTATTATTATTATTATTATTATTATTATTATTATTATTATTATTATTTTTATTATTATTATATAAATGCTTGGATTACAAATTAAACTATTAAAGGTGGTTGTTGTTTTCAAAATGTGTATTGTTTAGGATATTATCGTGGTTCATAGTAGAGCTGACGATATTAGTTTAGTTCTTTTAACATTACTTCTGTATACATGAGCGCCCGCTTGTATGTTTGTCTGAAAGGAGAGTTTGCCAAGAGGAATAGGACTGGGCAAGAACTTTCAATACAGTTTTCCAACACAATTTGACAATACTTTGCTAATTCAGAGTCTGAGGAATAAATAACAAAACCTCGCGAATTTCAATTCTAATATTTTGATTATGCCTGAGACGTAGATAGAATATAAAAGGATTAATTTGACAACAATCTTATTCTATCTAACTACAACCTATTTTATAGCTTTCATCTGTATGTGAAAAATGTGCAAAATTAGTCCTGTAAAATCATCTAACTTCAATATTTATTCTGTAATTAATATTTGTCTTTCAACTCATTCAATAACTACAATATTCAACTAATAAAACTAGTACTACAATTGTATAAATAAAGTGACTATTAAATATTGTCATTCAAATTGTGATATCCTCCATTTTTGGAATTTCAATGAAAACAACACTAATTGGTAGGGCATTAAAATTTTGATCAAACCAGTAAGATGAGGCCGAATAATTCTCTATTCTTACGATCTAGACCAGTTGATTCAGGTGGCCAATTCATGAAAATTTATGATTTATATTATGTTTCATCACTAGTCTTTACTACAAATTCGCTATCTCCGCTCCTTAATTGTAAATTTGACAATAGATTCATATCACTTAATCTAAATGATTTCTCCTAAGCAGGTTCACGTTCATTTAAGGGTACCTCAGGCACTTAAATCAAGCTATCAGGAGGAAAAGAGTGGAAATTTACCTAGCAGAATTTACGTTAATTATGAACGATTCCTACTTTAACTCTGAGAACGAGTCGGAGACTGCCAAAAAGGTGGAAGCCGAACAGCGAATATAATAGGCAGGTTCATCTGCTCTTCAACTCAATCTTTTTCTCACCGAATTTATTACGCAATCACACTTGTTCATGCGACATTCTCGCTAGAGAGAGACCATGGCTATCGAAAATGAAAAAAAAAAAAAAAAAAAAATTCCTTCTATCATTCTTCCCCTTTTTCATTCACCTATGACTCGCTGAACGGATCTTATTCGAAAGACTAAGAGTACTTTCACTAAAAGAAAGTGCTCTGACATCCTTCAATCTTCCACTGATAAATTACAAAATACTCTGGCTTCTCGCCAAAGCAATCACTATCAATTTCCGTGCATTATTAGCCTTTATCGATCTTACTCGCTCGTCTGACGAATCTGTAGCTAATGCCCACTGAACCAAATTATATTTTTTTTATAATTAACGACTTTGGGAGTCTCCTCCTTGCTCATTAACATTGTCTCTTTCCTATAAGAATTCGAATATGACCCCTCGAATAAAACCACCACCTTTAAAATATTCTCCAAAGCATGGGATGTAGTGTACTCACACGCAAATTTGTGGGGAGATTGGCAACTCTGGGCTTCTTCGATATAGTAGGCAAGTCCTTCTTTCTAACCACCCATACACACCCAAACACACACATACCCACACAACACACACACACACACACAGCACACAACACACAACACACACAATTGCAAATATAATATATATATATATATATAACTATTATATATATATAAATACTATATTAATACTATAAGTAAATTACCTTAACAACTCAACATCAAGCCTTTAATAAAACCGTAAAATATTATTCAGATATGCAAACTAAGAATTATTCTTTTTATATTTTATTCCACACTCCGATCTATATTGGGTTTTGACAAATTAATGTACAACAACGAATATATAATATATATATACGATATATAAATATATATATATAATTATTATATATTAATATAATATAAATATAAATAAATATATTATATATAAATATATATATATATTATTATATATAATTATATATTATATATATATATATATATATATATTAATATATATATATAAATATATATTATATATGATATATATATATAATATATATATATATACTATATAGTATATATATATATTAAAATAGTTTTTTCTTTTCATTTCATTTTAGCCTATATCAAAAGTCGTTATCTTATTTATTCAATAATAATAGCATGAAAAAGAGGAATTCGAATGTAACGTGAATCCCACTGATTACTTTTTTTTTTAGGTCTAAGTAAAATTTACACAAATATTCTCTCATATTTAGAGAAATAAATAAAATAAATAAATAAATAAATAACATTTTTTAGGCAAGAACAAAAAGATATTTTAAGTCTAAGTATGTTTTGATTACGCAGCAAATTTGACTGCTACTACTTTTCACCCTTCTGATCTCGTCAAAACTTCCACAAAAACAAAAAAAAAAAAGAAATATTAAAAGTTTACTTTGGCCTACTATATTCCAAGCATGCAATATGTAGGTGTGTATGTATGATTTAAGATTAGAATTTTAAAATTGTAAACAAAAACTTTTAAATTTTGTTTATAATATTAATTAAAACTTAAAATTGATGGAATCGGAAATGATATTTCTGTATTGCCCACATTATATTTTTCCATGAAGTACATGGTTTCTAAGGTTTTCTTATAAAAAATTCTTTAAAAAAAAAAAAAAAAAAAAAAAAAAAAAAAAGCACACTTAAAGAATCGTAATGGTAAGTAAAAATTCGTTATCTTTTCATCACATTTTTTTTATTTTACATATAAATAACTGAATGTTGTTTAAAAATAAAGTTAGATGCACGGCACGACCCGTTTTAGTTCAATTTGTATACAACGGTTTCAATGTTTGAGCAGAAAGGCATCTTATCAATCAATCAAATCTGGCATATTAATTAATTAATATGGCATCATATCGCGTTTCCAACTAGTTAAGACCTTAACATCAATCCCTAGATTTGACTCAAAACTTGCAAACCTGAAAGGGGCATTTGCTCTCTCCTATTTATCTGTCATAAATACTTACCACCAGAATTATACAATTGTTAAATTATAAATTTTAATTACTTTTAAAAAATTTAATATATAATAATATATATATATATAAGTATAAGTAATATATATATATAATATATATTATATATAATATATATATATATATATATATTAAATATTATAATAGTATATATAATAATAGATATTGGTTTAACCTAACTCGAAGACCTAGACTTTACTTGGAGTTTGAGGCATGGCCAAATTTTATTAAAACTTATAGCAGGTTGCGACATTTATATATATATGGAAAATAGTCTCTACGTTATTTCACATCTTATTAATAATATTATAAATATATATATATATATATATATATTAATATATATATATAATTAATATATATATATATATAATATTAATATATATATATATATCATATATATATATATATATATATTATATATATATATATATATATATATTTATATATTTTTATAATATATGTATATATATTCATAGTATATATATATATATATATATATATATATATATATATATATATATATATATATATATATATATATATATATATATATATATATATATATATATATATATATATAGGTTGGGATTAAAAACTGCCTGTTTTTTAAAAAAAAAACGTTTTTTTTTAAAAAAAGACCAAAGGCCAAAATTTTTTGTTTTTTTTTGTTTTTTTTTAAAATTACTTTTTTTTCATATATATCAAGTCTTTTTAGGGTATTTAGCATTAAAATACAGTAAATACAATATGTTAAAAGAGGTATGCAATATATAAAGTAGATTTTATTACTTAGTAAAGTTTTATTTGTGCTCTAGGGCATATAATTATTACATTTCACATGATCTGATTATTATTATTATTATTATTATTATTATATATATATATATATATATATATATATATATATATATATATATATATATATATATATATATATATATATATATATATATATATATATATATATATATATATATATATATTTTTTTATCTACCTTTTTCTCCCCAAGACTGGTGGTAAGGTGCGTAAGAAGCATCGGAAAAGAAAAGCAGTAGAAGAATATGACAAAAGTCGAAAAGGAAGTCCAGCCTTACCCCTCCCCCCTCTGTACCATTACTTAGTAAGGACTCGTCACAGTCAGAAAATCCACCCTATAGCTTCACGGGACTGCGACGGACCCTCACTATGGTAAATCGTCAGTGTAAGGGTTCATCCCTTGACCCAGGTGGGCCACAACCATACCCCTCACAAAACCCCGCCATTCATTCCTATTATGCACCTTTATTCTCGCCTCTGCCAAACTCACATTTTTGTCCTTCAGACATTCGTTTACTGACTCAATCCACTTTTTCTTCGATCTCCCAGCCGGTCGGTTTTCAACACACTCGCCACTATACATCTGCTTAAAAACTGACTATCATTCATCCTTTCCACATGACCAAACCATCTCAACATACTTTCATTTATTCTCTCATTTACCCCTTTCTTCACACCACACAACTCTCTAATACGTTCATTCCTCATTTTATCAATTCTTCTCACACCTAGCATGCCCCTAAGATTGTCCATCTGAACACATTGAACTTTAGATCTATACTTCTTATTCCAGACCATAGTCTCACTACTATACAATAACACAGGTAACAACATAGCGTCATGTAAGACCCTAGCACTCAAAAGACTTAGTCCCTATACATTCACCAACGATTTTATTGCACCAGCCACCTTCCTGGCATCCAACATATACCTTAAATATTTAAACTCAGACACTTGTTCTAGCTGCTCACCATCTAACATAACTTCACACTGAGGACTGTCCTCACTCACAACCATAACCTTACTCTTATCTACGTTTACTTTCAAACCCCTCCTCTTACACACCGTGCCAAATCTCTCTACCAAT